>BQNB010135094.1:0-12040 GCA_026074375.1 Tanacetum coccineum | reverse complement strand
TCAAACACTATATTTGCCTATTTTTAGTCCTACACTACTTATTTACATATTCACAAGTTTTATAATTACGAGAATTGACCTGCAAGAGTAGAATAAAGTATGACAAAGTCATATTGTCCGCTGAATCAGTCTAAGGTCTTCCCCGTATTCCCTTTCACCAACAAACTTTTCCAAGATCCTCATCAACCTTCTTTCCAGCAACTGTTGATCAATGTCTTTCACCATGATGTGAGACCGTGTCTTGTCTAAGTTACTCCATATCCTCTTTGGCATGGCTTTGTTATACCCCATCCTCAAATTGGTTGCCATGTCATGAAGAGTATCTCAAACCAAATGGAGTGTACCGTTACTGAACTTGTGGAGCTCATCAAAGCGCATCAATCTCTTTCTGTTCAGTTTGTCTTCATAAATGACACCTTGAGGATCTAAGAGAGTGGTATATGGTGCTCTTTGGGAGAGGTCTTCATCACGTGTTCTTGGCTTGTATATGTTAAGCTTCTTTTGGTAGCTTTTAATGCCCAGTTAAAGGTCTTCTACTCTCTCCTGAATAACAATACGTCTTGTAAACATATGTAATGCCATAACCAAGTCAAAAATGACGTCACTATTGAGATTGAAGAGCTTGTTTTGAACAACGAGAAGCAACATGTCCTCGATGTCATTCAAATGAAATCTTAGAAAGTCACCTTCCATGAAATTGTATAATTGCTGATATGATCTTCTGACTTCAATCTCCTCTAAATGACCATAACCTTATCACTTGTTAACTTTGACATTGCTCACTGCCAGAATTCTCTTGGTGGATTATACATCATGTTTGGATACCCTATTGGTTGCATATCCATAGAATCTTTATATTTTAGGTCCCAAGTGTGAAGTACCTAAAGCAGCATGCTTGTCATATACATGAGTGTCTTTGATTTGAACACCAAATGGTTGTTTTCTAGCAGCAGGTTTCTTGGCAGGTTCTTCAGTAATGACAAGAGTTTGTTTCTTTGAAGGAGAAGCAGGTTTCTTCCATTTCCTAGCTTTCTTGGGAGTTGCTGCTCCTGTTGCAAATGCTAGATAAGTCTTATAGGAATTGGAGTTTTGTATCTTCTGATTTATCATCACTGCAGGAATTAATGCTCCATACACTTGATTGTCTTCACTTTTGGCAACAAATTTCAAGGTGCCTAAGACACTATCATCCCTGACTATATGCATGAACATTCTGTTCCTCATAGAGATGGACTTGTCTTTTGAAATGAAGTGTTGGATGATGGCCTTTGTAAATCTGGGATAGGGCATGTTCTCTTGTCTTTTAGCACTAGAGTCTCTGTTGTCAATCTGGAACATGAAATCTTCCCAAATTAAGTCCACAAAGTCAACATTCTTTCTGTAGAACATCCCCCACAGGATTTGTGCTCTTGAAAGTCTGATCTTATCAAGACCTGTGGTTTTCCCCGAAAGGCATTTGTTGATGATGGCAGCAAATGTTCTCCATGGTTGGTGCATGTGGTCTGTATACACCTTGGTAACAGATCTAATATCTCCTTTGTAGCCAAGTTCCTTGACGAATAAGATAATTTCCTCATCAGAAGGAGGTTCATCAAACTCTTGATTCGGTAGTCTAGGACAGATCTAGAGAATATCTCGAAAGACTTCCACATGAATTCCATACTTTTTCTTGTCAAGTTTGAATTGGTACGAAGATGAGTCTTTAATCTTGGAGATGGTGAACCAGAACTGTTGCATATAAATTTCTAGGACTTCTGCTGTGATTAGCAAAGCAAGGTAGCAAGGAGAAAGTGCGAGTGCATCCAAGACAACTTGATAAGTGGGTTCCTTTTGAGGCTTCTTAGAGGGAAAAATTCTCATATTGCACTTGCCAATCTTGACTCGATCATCAGGTGCGACCAAGGCATTGTCAATAGCAGTTTGTTAAGCAACAATAGGATTCATGGTTCTGCTAAGAATTATCCAGTACAGTTTATATACAAACAGATATATATTACTGATTGAGAATCTGGTTTATGTATTTTGATAGTTTTAAGATGCAAATTGATTATTAACCAGGGAATTAGGCACAGTTTATCAGGCAAACAATTGTAAAACACAACAAAGGTCAATGAGCAAATATTAGAAATTCAACTTAAAAAGTCAACCTACTAAATATTGGCCAAACAAAGTCAAACAAGCAAATCTCATTCCTAGGTCAAACAAAGTCAAACCTAAAAATTATGTATGTTTCGCCTAGTGTATTTGGCTATGTATGTTTGACCCAGTTATAATCCAGCTTATGTTTCACCTAGTGTTAACACAACATATGTCTCGCCTAGCCTATCTTACAAGTATGTTTTGCCTAGGCATAATATGAGGTATGTTTCGCCCAATGTTAGCACAAGGTATGTTTTGCCTAGTTATAACTTAGATATGTTTCACCTAGAATAAAACACGTATGTTTCGCCTAAGTAATAACGTATGTTTCGTCTAGTTATAACTTGGGTATGTTTCTCCTAGAGTTATTACCCCGTATGTTTCGCCTAGTTATAATTCACAAACATCACAACCTTTATTTTTTAAGCATCTAAGTTAAACCAAACATGATTCTAGCAAACACAAACAACACATGAACTCTTTTAACAAGAATTTTCCCATAAGAACACCAATATTTGTTATATTTCGATCATAATGACACGTTTAACCATGGTTATCAAGATTTGATGTTCTAGCTTGTTTTTGCACACACTGTCACTTACAAGGAACATTATAGCACATATAGAACACAAACCCACAAACATTTACATGTTCTTATCATTTCCCCAAAATTTTGAGCCTAGAATCATTAAAAACTCATTCAAGTGTTAACCTCATTAAAAACTATTACAAGCTAGTAATCTACACCCCTTAGACATCAAAAACCCCCAATCAATTTGACAAAAACACCATTTCTAATTTTGAAGAATCCTAACCTAATTCCTAGGGTTTTTCAAGCAAAAAAGTATGAATTTAATTGATTCCTTTTGATTAGATGATGTTGTGAGTATAATGAACAAGTTTGTAGTTTACCTTAAGGATTGAAAGACACAAATTTGTAGGGTTCTTGGTTGAGCCGATTTTAGCAATGAAGAAGAAAAAACTAAGGTGTGTTTGTTTGTGTGAGTAAAATGAGCGAGGTAGAGTGGGTTATTCAAAAACTTTGTGTTTTTTAACCCTTTCACCCCCTGAGGTTCCAAATCCCTTCCACTTTTCTTTTTACACTTTTCCTAAGGCTAAAACAAGTTAGGTAAATTACATCTTAAGTCCCTCTAGTTTTATTAAACTAGACTTAGCCTTACATTTTGCAATTAAATCCCTAAAGGTTTAAACACATAACATATAAAGCCCACATGAGTTAAAATTAATTAACTCCCCTTTAATTATTGATCTGTTATAGTTTAAAACCTTTTTCCTTTTATCAAATGATGAATTTTAAAGAAGATTATTTGACATTTTATCCCCCTCAAATAATGACCCGTTTTCTATTTAAAGAGTTGTAGTCATTGTTTGAGTGGTCAAATGCCTTTAAAAATCATTTTCTGATGAAACTTTGAGATGATTAATTTTCTTTTAAATCAACACCATAAAAATAAGATTTCTTTTATTGAAAACACATAAATGCACTGACACGTACATTTATTGTATATAGGAAGCAAAGGTTGTGTTGTAAAGTAAACACAAGCCTTTGTATGATCATCAAGTAGATCATACCCGAGAAACTTAATTCCCGTTGAGAGGTCAAGTTTTCTTTTTGGCAAAATACTTGCCTTTAAGATGAGGACCGGGTTGTTATATAAAATAATAGCAAACCATATGACATGTTTTAAAAATCATTTTTTGAACTTCTGTTCGAAATTTATTTACAACTCCGTGTTATTATTGAATGAAATTTCTAAAGCCGTAAATATTATCAATTTCAGAAGACATGTCATGAACACATAATTTTGGTATTTTTAATTTTATATTTTTTTTGTAAAATTTTTATAAAAATGAAATCTTTTTGGGTTTTTCTGGTTTTCTGTATTTACATATGATACAAGAAGATGTGCCACCATCACTCTTCTTCTTCGTCTGCCACACTTTTTAGCGTTTCAGAAGACATACTTCTCATTTTAAGCTTGTTGATAAGAAATTCAAGTCTTTCTCGTCCCAATGGCTTGGTAAGGATATATTTCAGCTGATATTCTGTTCTGACGAAGTATAGATCAACCACCCCATTTTCCACTTACTCCTTGATGAAGTGGTATCTGGTGTCAATATGCTTCGATCAGGAATGTTGGAAGTTGTTACAGCATAAGGCAATGGTGCTTTTGTTATCGTAGTACAGAGGTATATTGTTGAACCCAAGGCTATAGTCAGTTAATTGTGATCTCATCCAAAGTATTTGAGCACAACTTCCTGACAAGGCAATGTATTCAGCTTTTGTACTGGATATGGCGGTGCTCTTTTGTTTCTTAGATGACCAACTGACTAGTCTGTCACCCAAAAGCTGCATACTTCTAGATGTACTTCTTCTGGTATATTGGCAACCAGCATGATCAACATCTTCAAAAGCTGTTAGTGCAATACAGGAGTCCTTCGAGTACCACAGTCCCATATTAATGGTACCTTTTAGTTATCAAAAGATTCTCTTAACTGCATGTAAGTGCTTTTCGGTAGGCTTTCCCTGATACCAGGAACACATCCACAAAGCAAATACAAGGTCTTGTCGACTGACAGTCAGATACATAAGGGAGCCAATCATTCCACGATAACGTGTGGGATCAACTTCTTTCCCTTGTGGATCTGCATCTAGTTTGGATTTCTCCACCATGTGAGTATCCACATGGTCACTGGTTTCCATACCATATTTTTTAATTATCTCAAGAGCATATTTGGATTGATTAAGAAAGATGCCTCTAGGACTTTGAGCGATCTGACGTCCTAGAAAGAACGACATTTTGCCCATCATCATCATCTTAAATTTTAAACACATTATTTCAGAAAATGTTTCACAAAGATCAGGTTTAATGGAGGCAAATATAATGTCATCTACATAGATTTGTACCAATAAGATGTCTTTGCTTTCTCTTTTGATGAATAATGTAGGATCAACGGTTCCTTTGGAGAACTTCTAGGATAGTAGAAATGATGAGAGCAAATCATACTAACCCCGTGGAGCTTGTTTCAACCCATACAGGGCTTTCTTCAGCTTATACACATGGTTGGGATTCTCTGGATCTACAAACCCATTCGGTTGACTGACATAGACCTCCTCACGTAGTATGTCGTCAAGAACGCGGTCTTCACATCCATTTGATAGACGATCATGTTCTTGTGAGCGGCAAATGCAATAAAGAGACGAATGGCCTCAAGTCATGCAACTTGAGCGAAATATTCTTCAAAGACTATGCCTTCTTCCTGACAATATCCCCTCGCCACCAACCGAGCCTTGTTTTTCAATACACCTCCCAGCTCGTCTGATTTAACCTTGTATATCTACTTCAAGGTTATAATCATAACACGATCTGGATGAGGTACAAGGTCCCAAACTTCAAGACGTTCAAACTCATTGAGTTTTTCTTGAATGGCTTCAATCTAGTAGAATTCCATCAATGCTTCTTTATAACTCTTTGGTTTAACAGAAGAAAGAAAAGCATCAAAATAACAGAACAGGGATTCAGTTTGTAGTTGATGTCGAGTGGAGACCGGTCTAGAAGGATCGCCAATTACATTATCAATCGGGTGATCTTTGGTCCATTTACTAATCTGTTCAGGTGGTTGATTTAGTGAGTGCACATTATTTAGAATAACGACCTGAGAGGAGGATTTTTCAGAACTTGGTTCTTGAATTGGAATACCAAAGGAAAGATCATTATCCATGTGTGCAACTTCAATACCATGATCTGATTCTTTAGCACCAGGAGAAATAACATGGGATGGTGATTCTTGAGGAGTTTGTGAAGTACTTGGTGATGGTGCATCTTGATCAACTAAAGTTGAGGAAGGTGTACCGGTTGAAACAACAGGTTCTGGAGCAGCAACTTCTGGAACATGATGATCAACACATGGTGGAGGACGAAAGTATTCATCAAACAACGATTGAAGCATTGTATCCTAGTTATTGGTGGAACAAAAGGTGTTGAAGAAGGAGGTTGTGGCACGAGTCCTGAATTGAGTGTTCCAGGAGTCATTTCATGAAGTGCGGGTCCTGAACTGCTTTGTTCAGAAGCCATTGTTTTTATTTAGCAGATTTGAATTCCTTGAACCCCTGGTTTCTGAGATATTAGTCTTTTCAGCAACCAAACTTTGAGTCTTTCCTTTTTAGGATTGAAGGATGTACCTGCACTAACATTAAGAGTTTGTTCGCATGTATATGGGTTAGTGATATCTTCATTTGAACCATTTGGGGGTTCACTGTCAACCTTAGTTGCGCTAGTGGTGAAAATCTTTCCAGTTGGAACCCACCTAAGACCAACAGTATTAAAAATTCTACCTCTCACTTTCCACCTAAGACAAGATCTAGGAGTGTTTGTTTTCTCATGCACAACGAAAGACTTATTAGGAGAAAACCTATGTCTAGTAACAATCTGCATATCAGGTTTCTGAAAATGACACTTTTGTTCTACGGGTTTGTTTATGTTTGTAGTCTTATTGGGTTGAATCTTAGCATAAGAATTCACTTCTTTCAGGAATTTTGTTATACAAGTATCATGATTTGCATTAAAGATATACTTTTGACAAGTTGATCAAACAAAGTGTTTGGAGTTAAAGAAAAGACTAGAATTCCTAGAGTGATCTGCTTTTGGCATGGCAGTTATCATTACGCAACTACTCTTAGATGTAGGCAAACGCCTAGATGTTTGATTATTGCTCTTAGGTTTTGGTTTGCTACCATTAGTAGTGTTTTATGGACTAGTAGTATGCATCACACTATGGTTTGAATTCTTGTTTCTTTCTTGTGTCTTTTTCCTAGCTTTATCTTGATAGTGATTATGAGCCATGTCATTTATGATTCTTTAACATAATGAGGTTTTACAAACAAAGATTCTCTAACTTTACGCAAATAATGAGGAGTGACTAGTTTTGGCAAATCGTTATTCACATTAACTTGGGAGGCAAACCGTGGTTTTAAAAATTTTGGTTGTTTAAATTGAAACGCATTTGGTTGTCTAACAACTGATTGGTTTCTGAGAGGTCGTAAAACTAGTTTTCCCAAGATTGATGGTTTTGCAAACTTAGTATCCACGTTATCCTCTTTTAACTTTCTTAATTCATTTTTCAAAGCTGCATTTGCAAAAACCTTTTCCTGAATCTGAGCTTTTAAATTAGCATTTTCAAAAGTCTTACTATTTACTTGAGCAATTAGTGAGTCATTAAAGTCTTTCATCTGAACTCATGTATTTTTTATAGAATCATAAAGATCTTTGTAAGTCTGTTTCAAATCCTTATTTTTCATATTTAACTGCTTAATCTCTCCAAGTAATTTAGCCACAATATGTTCTAATTCAATGTTAATTGTTTCAAGTACATCTTTTTCCATTTTAATCTTAGCTTTATTACTTGTTTCATTCAAAATTTGACCATGTTGCCTGAACTTTAAAGCTTGATTTTGATATTTAAGTTCCAGATTAACACAATGTGCTTCCTTTCTTGAAAAATCTTTTTGAAATTAGGCAACGATCTTTTTGAGAGAAATATTTTTAGACCTAAGAGATTGGTATGGTTGTTCACTTGTGTTAGGTTAAGTTAATAGATCAAGTAAAGGACTTGTAACTTGACATTTTTCAGCATTTTGGTCAATCTCTTCTCCCATATGACTCATATTTGTTGAATCAGGAGTGGTATTGCTATCAAACTTTTCCAGCAGATATGTGTCATAAATGGGTTCAGATTGCTCAGGATGTTGTTGTTCATTAGCATGGACATTATGTTGAGCAGTCAATTGTACCTCAGCTAATGGCTCTTAGTCATTTACTGGTCTGATATATGCATCTACAGCATGTGTAGTATAATTCCCTGAACCACTGCTTGTATTCTGCTTGTCTGACTTTGTCCTACTGCATGCTGTAACAATCAACCCAACATCCAATGTTATACCCATATATACCTTTCTCTCTTTTGTCTGCATCTGTCTGTCATTTACCCTTCTGTCATACTCTCGTTTATGTTGTGCTCTTTCATCAATTGACTGTTTAACAAATTCCATGTGTTGGATCAGTGTATTACGGAATTGTTGAACATCGGTTTGAGTGTATGCTATAAAGTATTTGCGTATCATTAGACCATCATCATCATCGAAAGAGAATCATGAATTGAGGAACGTCTGAAACTGTGTCATAAGAACTCTAAAAGCATCAAAAGATCTAATTTCTTGAAATTCTTCTTTGTCAGGTTGCTTTTATAGTTGATCCAAGTTTAGTAACATTGTGCCTGTAAAATTCTGAATATCTTGATCAATGAGTGTCGCAAATGCCCGTTCGAATCCTCCTTCGATTCAAGTTCTTTTTAAGTTGTTGTTTGAAAGAACCATGAGGTGTGAATGAAGTAGTCGAATTTTCTGTATTTTCATTAAACTTGGCCGGTTATACCCTCCTTTGATACACAAATCGTACACACACACATTTTACACAAAAACAAACACACTCATTTCCCTCTCAAACACATTTCGCATGATTCAAAGTTGAAATCAAAACTCGTTTTCAAGATCAAGGTAACCTATCTAACTTATTCCTAATCATATAAACAACATACGTTTTTATAGGAATTGGATTAATTCTCACTTAATAACTCGAAAATACCTAAAATCTAATTAGGGTTATTAAAAAATAAAAGTTGAGATTACTTCAAATTGGTTGAGGGGTTTTGATCATCAGGGTGCGTCTAAGCCTCATGTGAAATAGTTTTTGATAAGGTTAACGTATGCATGAGATATAGTGATTCATGTGCTATGAATGGTGCTAAACATGTATGTAATGTGTAAGAATTTATGGGTTTGTGTTAATTAGTCTCTATGTTGCATTCTAATGCCTATGTAACTTGTTCAAGCTTCCTAAGATCTCTTTTACTTGGAAAAGTTAGTTCCTAGGCGCTTAAATTCTACATTGGTTATACGGTTTGCTCTGGTGATTTGCTATGTGTGTTTGTCAACTGCTAAGGGTCCCTTTAGTTCATATCAAAAATAATTAAAAGGCTCTAATGTTGTCTAAATCTGATAAAAGTGTTTTTGCTATGATCTTTGATTGATTTGTGATATGTGTGTGAAATTCTTAAAGGTTTTTTTATTAGAAAAACATAAGTTAGGAGTTTTGAGTCATGCGAAATATGTAAAGTTCAAACTGTGTGAAACATGTAATGTAATAATCATGCGAAACATGTAACATAATAGTCATGCGGAACATGTTAAGACTGTGCAAAAGATGTTTTATTTACTCTGTGCGAAATATGTATGTATTGTCTTGGGCGAAATATGTATATTTATAAGAAACATGACAAGTGTAACATTTTGTGCGAAATATGACATTTTATGAAAAGAAACTCTGCCCGAATTTTTTAAATTTGTGTAAAACTTGCTTGTTATGTCATAATACATCTTTTTCCATGATTGTCTATGTGTTAATTAATCTCTAATTAAAAGTTTGACTTAGGTTCACTTTGACTTGTCGAGTTGACTTTATTCATAGAGTTGACCTTGACCATTGACCTTATTCATAGAGTGCATTAATACGGACATAATTGTATGAAACCTAATCACAGTATACAATTAATCAAATCATCAAGGATAATCAATTTAATTAGTAAAATATATCTGTTGTGTTTATGAACTATATTGATTATTTCTTAAGCTGAATAATGAATCAAGAAGAAATTCGTCAAGTGACTGCTCGTGATGAAATGTGGGTTTCCACTAAGGAAAGAGTCAATATAAGTACCACCAATGTAAGACTGGAGATAACTCTGCCACAAAAGGAAGAAACTTTTTAAGTTATCATTGATGTCATCAAGAACTCTACCTGCTACAAGGCATTCACCATTTCTGCTAAAGTCCCTGAAATATTTATGCAGCAGTTCTGGTACACTGTTAAGAAGGTCACATGCACCAACTCCTATGAGTTTCATCTTGCTAACAAGAAGTGCTTGGTAGACGTTGAATTGTTTCAGAAGATTCTTGACATTTGTTCAAGAGTTCAAGAAGAAGACTTTACTGAAGTTCCAGATGACGAGTCTACTCTTACTTTCCTCATTGATCTTGGTTACAAAGGTCCACTATACAAGTAACCCAACATGTTTGTGGACCAAATGCATCAACCATGGAGAACTCTGGCTACTATTATCAACAAGTGTCTTTTTGATAAATCTGCAAGCAATGACCGTGTTAGCCTCAAAATATTGAGTTGAACATGAAGTTCGTTCATTATGTATTTAAGTCTCGGTCAATCAATTAGTTAACATTGTAATAGGAAATCATCGAGAATCAGGCTCGATAGTTAATCTAATATTGTATATGTTTTGGGTTTAATCCCAAGCTAAACCCGAGCCCGGGTCCTAGTTAAATATCCCGCGCGTCACTTAATGTGTCGGGGTATATATATAACTTTTCCTCCTAGGAAAAGTTAGTAGTTGTTCATTCTAAAATAATTTTCCTTTTCCTATTTTCTCTCATTTCTCCCTCTCTCTATTCTTTCTTTCTCTACAAAACAACTCACTCTCTTTCTCTTTTCTAGATCAAATTCATGTATGATATATATGTTATAAAGTGTTAACGGGATCCTACAATTGGTATCAGAGCTACGTGTGGATTCGTGGTTGATTCGTGGTTGATTCGTGTGGTAAAACAAGCTCAAATTCGTCCTTAATTTGGCTTAGAACAACCCACGGCTCAAAATTTTAATTTGGGCTTGGTTGTTGGTTAATCTTGCTCTCTACTTGTTCTACACATCAAAAGTTTAGAGTGCTTCAAATTTCGTGTGTTAAACAAGCTCCTAGCTCGAATTATAAGCAAACAAAGTAAGGTGTTCTTCGTAGAGAGTTGCTTCGTATTTTTTGATCCAGGAAGAAACACATGTTATAGGAAGGTTAATCTTCATACACCATCATTGTATTACATGTTTTAGCCTTCTTTCGTAGTTAAAAAACCTAATATGGATTGATTTAAGTAAATTCGAGCAAGTGTTCTTCGTGGAGGTTTGCGTTTTATATTATTTTTCTAGGCAGCGAGTTGACAGGTTTAGGGACAAGATCTACATTTTTAGGAAAAAGTCAAAGGCGAGTTGCCAAAAGTCAAAGGCGAGTTGTTTTTTTTAATAAAAAATTAGTGGCGAGTTGCTTGTTTATTGGTGGCGAGTTGACAGGTCAAGGTGTTAGGAAAAACAAGTCAATCGGTCAACGTACTGCTAAGTAAAAGGTCAAAGTACTGCTAAGTAGAAAGTCAAGGTACTGCCAGTCAAAGATCGAGATTGTTGGGAAAAACAAGTCAATCGGTCAACGTACTGCTAAGTAAAAGGTCAAAGTACTGCTAAGTAGAAAGTCAAGGTGATTATTTTATTTGCGGTTTGCTTTATTTTATTGCCGGCGAGTTACTCAGTTTCAACGGCGGTTTGCTTAACACCTAACGCAACGGTTTGATAATTTTTTTTTTTGAGTAATATGTAAATTTTTATAGTCTTTCTAACTTATTTTTACATCAAATTCAAATTTTGGTAATAGGGTAAATTTTTTTTACGGAAAAAGTTGAGTAATATGTAATTTTTTATATAGCCTTTCTAACTTATTTTTACATCAAATTCAAATTTTGGTAATAGGGTAAATTTTTTTCGGGCGACACCTTTTTAGCGACACTTTTTGGCGGGAAAAATTAAGTAAAATATAATTTTTTATATAGCCTTTTTAGCTTATTTTTACACCAAATTTAGATTTTGGTAATAAGGTAATTTTTTTTCATAATCCAACTGCACCGAATTCCAAACAAATCATCAAACCATAAACCAAAACCAAAACCATCAACAATGACTTAAACTGCATTAATCATACAAGAAACAAA
>BQNB010135092.1:0-10620 GCA_026074375.1 Tanacetum coccineum | reverse complement strand
TTCTATTCTTTTGGCATTTATTTGGCTTTTATTTGGCAAAATCCCGGGTAAATTAGATGTACAATTAAGCAAATATCAATATCCATATCTAGAAAAACATAGATTTCATCAATTACACCTCCTGGGTTGAAACACTCATCCTCATTAGCATCGGAAAGAGGTGTGACTAACAAAACTAGCTCATCATGGTTGGAATCATAAGAATCCTCGCACTCGATGTCCTCTAACACCTCATCAAAAAGAGGATTTATGTCACTAGAGATATATTCGTCATCAAATTTAAAAAGAGGGTTCGAGTAAATTTTAACATCTTCTGGAACGTCCTCATCGGATAGTGACTCGTTATCACTAGAGGTAAAATCATTTGAATCGAAAAGAGGGTTAGAGAAAGTCATGGATTTTTCCTCAAAAATGGGAGAGAAATCATCACTCGAAGGTAAAACGCTCTCACTATCACTATCGGATGTATCCTCGGACTCTCTTGGGATTGGAATACGGTCCTCAACACTGGACTTTATGAATTCGTCCGATTCCTTTTCAGGATTAGTGCTAAGTTCCTCATTCCCCATTATGAGAGAGTACTCAGGTTCTTCGGTTGGTAAATCATGTGTGATTGCATTAACCAGAGAAATTTGAGGTGTTTTATTCAAAGGAATAGTACTCTCCTTAGAAATAACTTTGAAATTCTACAAACACGATGTAATACGAGTTTGCCGTTTAGCTGCCGGCTCTACGATATTCTTAACTTCCTGCTCTTCCTTATTGAGACGTTGAGATTTAATAAAAAGAAGTTTAGAATTAAAAGCACTTTCAAATAGATCATCAACATTATTATGAATACAATAAAGCTCTTTTTGTCGAAAAATTTCAAGCAAATCTAGCATCGTATCTTCCATATTTTGCTTTTGCTCTTCACAAACGTTCATACCACATGTTTCTTCAATTAGTTGACGAAAGACGGAATTTGGTGAAAGTTCTTCCTTTTCTAGAGCTGCCTGCTCTTGTTCACGTAATTCTTGCTCACGTTGAGCTACAGGTAAAGCCTCATGCTCACGTTGTTGATTCATTCTTTTCATAAAATCTTCCATTATCATATAAAGCTCGTTATTTGTTTCAATCCATTCTTTACTTTTAACAAAAGGAGTGACTTCTGGAATTTCCTGAGGCTGATGATTATCAAACTGCTGTGGGGGTTGAATATGGTCAAAACCGAAAGAATTGAAATTTTGGTTCATCGGGTGACACTAAAAAGTCGCATGAGGACCCCCACAGTTATCACAACAAAGAAAACTCGGTGAATTTGGTGAATAATAATTATCACTAAAGTTTTAATTGTAGCACGGTTCCTGCTCATAGACAAGCGGTACCCGTGGTGGACAATCAAACCCATAGTGAGAATCGTTCCCACATAACTCACACGAGTATGTCTCGTACTGTGGATGTGGAGGTGGGTAAGAAAAATCGGGTGTTTCATTATAAGAATAAGGATTTTGGTCATAGACAAACTCGTTTCCAGATCCTACACTGCTACAGCCCAGATAATTTCCTCCATCAAACGGACCTCCACACCACGAGCAACCAAAATGGTTATACTAAGACATATCGAAGAATTAAACGGATAAGAGGATAAAGAAGATAAGAATTAAATGTAATAAGAGGATAAAGAAGAATATTTTTTAGATTTTAAAATTAAAATAAGAAAGAAAAATATTTTTGGTAACCGAAAATAAAAAATGTACGGTAGCTCTCTAAAAATACGTACAAGAAAGCGGAAGAGTTGGTAAGCGCGAGGCGCTATTTAGAATAACCCTTCTCCTTTTGGGTGATGTTGATCAAACCGGCCTTAAACTTTCCTTATAGCACGTAATCTAAAGGTGAGCCGTAACAACGATTAACAAATGGTTATTTTTAATATTAAAAATAAAATAGAAGAAAATAGAAGTGAAAAATATTTTTGTATTTTTATGGTTTTATTAAGAAAATATTTACAAATGAAAAACGATAACTTCATAAGGAAGGGTCTTCAAAACACTAATCTTCGAACGAAACACGACAATCGTAACACACTTCCCCGGCAGTGGCGCCAAAAATTTGATACGCTCCGAATACGTTATATATAATATATAAGTATATAAGGATTATATCAAATATAGTATAGTAAGTATTTTCCGTCGGATTTAAGAAACAAACTTTTAACCAAAGTTGTCTCAAAAAAACCTCCCGGGTCATTTTCCCTCGACGAAGCGTGAATTGAAAATCAGTAACGTTCGTGATCGCGCGTTTTGAATAGTTTTAAAAGAATTTTGATTTTGTTTTCTAAAACCTACTAAATGTAAATGACAAGTAAATAAATGCACTAGTAAACAAGAAATGACAATTAAACATGTAAGCATAAAATGTAAACGGGAATTAAAAACGCGACAATTAAAACCTTAAATTATAAAAAATTAAACCTAAAATGATTTTTCTACTTTTTCTAATCCTAATTAACTAACTTATAAGGAAAAGCTAAGGAAATTCCAAAATGAGAATACTTAAAGCTTAAAATCGAAGAAAACAAGAACGGTAATGAAATCCCGTTCTTTTAAAAAGTGAAATTTCAAAATATTAACCCTACGAAAGTAAATTTAAATCCTAAGTCTAAAATATGATAAAAGAAAATTTTATAAAAAAGAAATTTATTTTTTTGATTATTTTTCTATTTTTTATGATTTTTTAAAGTTTTGAACAAAATTAATTCACAAAAAATATTAAACTTTGACTAAAAATTCTAACAAAATTCCTAAAAATTATAAAAGTTGTAAAGATTATATGAAAAATAAAACTTACTAATAAGCCAAGACGAATAAGCCTAGAAAAGGGAATAAGCACACGAAGTGCGTATAAGAATAAGAGCTCAAAAAGGTAATAAAAGAATAAAAGGTGCACCTTGGGACAGAAAAGTCCCAAGGGCACGTTGGTATGAGGTGTGTGTGGTTGAGGCGTTTAAAAGGGTTGAGGTGGGTAGAGGTCAGGGGTTCGAGCCTTGCTCACCCCGGATTTCCTTTCTTCCCCCTTTTTATTTTTTTTTGCAAAAATTTGCAAAAGCAAAGTTGTAAAACATCTAAAAATAAGCAAGTTTAACAAAAGCTACTTTTTATTTTATTTAAGTAATAAGCCAGAAAATGAGCTTTAAGGTTGACAGATTATGTCTTAAAAGTTAAAAGCTTTTTCACTAAACTAGAAAACTAAGAATAAGCTAAAACAATAATTTCATAAGCTACCTACAATCTAACACTAACCTAATAAGCTAGTGAAAACCAATTTTGAACAAAAGTAATAAGCCATAAGCTGAAAAAGTTCAAATAAGTACTTATGTAAAACTGAGTTCAAAACAGATAATCAAGCAACATTGAGCTTATTTTTAACTAAGCAAAAGGATCCTTATGGCTTTCTAGCTTATACCATCTTAAAGACTGGCCAACAAGCTACTTGAAACAGCTTTTAAAACTTATTTTGAAAATCAAATGATTAAGGAAAAAGCTAAATGAAAAAGGCTTATGTACTCAGTAAATACTGAGTATTATTTCTTTTTGGTTTAAAAAAACAGAATGCTAAAAGAAGGTTTAAAAACAGATAGGTAAATAAGCTAGTTTTTTTCAAAATAAGATCAAATAGATTAAATATGACCTACAAACTACTTATGCATGAAATTTGAAAAGCTTAAAACTACTTTTACTAGCTAAATTTTAAGGTTGAAAAAGGATAAATGGCTGTTTTAACCTACTGATGCATTTGACATGAATTTTTACCAAGACTTAAGACCTACAAGATAGGCCTAAGACTTTGTTTTTATACTATTTTAAGAACCAAAACAAGAGTAATGAAAGCAATTTGAACAACTAGAAACCAAACTATGCTAGATTACCCTAATGAGCAGACTTATGTCCACATATGCTAATTACTAAGGCTAAACTAATCAAAAGCTTATAAATTCTAACTTATAAACTTAAAATATGATTTATAAAATTAGTTCAAGGAGCCAAATGGTCCTAGGCAGTACGCTGCCTGAACCAAACACCCCTTTAACTTTTTCAAAATCATATTAAGCTTATAAAAATGAAATTTAAGACACAAAACCTTAATACCAGATAACAAACAGCTAAGAACAAACTTAATGAGTAGATCTATACTACAAAATAAGCAAAAGTTATAAGCTAACAGTAACTGCTAATTTTTAGATTTTTTTTTACTGTTTTAATAAAAGTATTAAAAAGTTTGTAAAAAAAAAAAAAAAAAACCCTAAAAAAAAAAAAAGATCTAAGCCAACAAATAAACATATTAAGCATAAAACATCTTTAATAAACAACAATAAGCTAC
Source organism: Tanacetum coccineum (assembly GCA_026074375.1). NCBI lineage: Eukaryota > Viridiplantae > Streptophyta > Magnoliopsida > Asterales > Asteraceae > Tanacetum > Tanacetum coccineum. The sequence continues at coordinate 6,261 of BQNB010135092.1, read as the reverse complement.
TTTTAACAGAAATAAGCGAGTAATAAGCAGTTTTAAGCTAATAGTAAACAGATAAGCTAGAAATTAAATGAAAAAGGAAAAGGAAATGGTACCTACACCTCAGCTAAACAGAGGTATTTGCTCACAATAGAGCTTAATCTACAAGCTCTGACTTGTAGATAACAAGCCAGTAAAGTCCGATAAGCCCGTCCAAAATTGGCTTATCATCCCACATTAAGCAATCCATTATAAGCAAAGGTAAATGAGAATTTATCTAATCTGATTTGAAGTTGAGAAAACTAGCTTAAATGATCTTTATAAGAACTTATTTGAGCTTATTGAAGTATAAATGAGCTTATTCAAAACACATTCTTAGGTTGCCAAGTATCTCTAATTAGCCTAGAGGTTGCTCTTTTGACTAACTAACAAACACTCACGCACAAATATCCAATTAAATTTTCCATGCTTAGGTTGCTAAGGCATGTCTCTTAAAGGCCTTTAGGTTGCTAAATGACCAAGAATAAACCGATTACACGTTAAGGTTGCCTAATTGTGCAAACTAGTTTATCACAAATCAATCAATTATAGTTTGAAAGCGTATGGATATTTGATCAAACATGCATAATAAACATCAATAATCATCAACTAACACAAATACACAATCAATCTCAAAGATTATAACATCTAAGCAAACACTAGATGAATTAACCAAACATACTTAATAGAGAATATAAATCAAAATCAACAAAAGGAATTGAAGACATGAATTAAGATAGAAGTGATAATCAAACCATTACAAGATATTTATGGATTGAATTAGACTCTCTAAGTTGCTGGAAAAACACCTACCCAAACCCTTTAGTCGGCCCTAGGGTTTGGGGCTTACAAAAAACGAAGTTATGAGGTTGTATATATAGGCAATCCCTAGGTCAGACCGTCATGACGCCGTCACCAAAACCACGACGCCGTCACAACATCAGCTCCTACGTGCGTTGTAGATTTTCTCGTTCTGAACGTGTGGGCACTTGAATCGTCGAAATCCAAGTTCGTATGAAGAAGTTATGATCAAAACAATATCAGGTACTTCGCGCGCTCGTCGAAAGATCATCTTTATCTAGAATCTTCTAGGGTTTCTTAAGGTCGGCTAGTTATGACGCCGTCGCCAAATCCGTGATACCGTCACCTCGTAAACCATGATGGCGTCGCTTTATGCTTGCGACGCCGTCTCCACGCTCTGTAAGCATAATCTTTAAGAGATTTTAGTGTAGGTCCGTAGTCTTGTCCGTTTCTTCTTCAAATGAGCCCAAGTCACGTGTAATTCATCCAAATGTCATCCAAATGAGAAATACCTGAAAAGAAATGATTAAGTACCTATTTTGAGCATAAACACATGATTTTAGGGGTTAAATGACCCCGAAAAAGTGTATAAAATGACACCTCATCACCTATCATGCCTCTATATTTGGTATTATCTATGGACTCACCTTCTTCGTCTCTCGTAAGTTTGGTTTCCGTAGACGTAGGGGTTTTTATTGGGTTAGAGTCTTTTAGTCCAAATTTCTTAAGCATTTCCTTAATATATTTTGATTGATTAAAAAATATTCCATCATCTAGTTGTTTTATTTGTAATCCTAAGAAAAAATTTAGTTCCCTCATCATACTCATTTCAAACTCATCATACATGATTTTGGCAAAGTCATCACACATTTCTTGACAAGTTGATCTGAATATAATGTCATCAACATATATTTTGACAATAATAAGGTTGGTGTCTTTCTTTTTAGTGAAGAGTGTGTTATCTACCATTCCTATGGAGTAATCATGTTAAAAAAAAGACTTTTAATCGATCATACCAAGATTTTGGGCTTGTTTGAGACCATAAAGAGCTTTCTTAAGTCTATAGACATAATTAGGTTTTGCGAAGTCAATGAATCCCGAAGGTTGTGCCACGTAAACCTCCTCATTGATATTCCCCCCCATCTTTTCCCCCCCCCACTTTTTTTTTCCCCCCCCCCTTTTTTTTAAATTTTTCTTATTTTAATTTACTTTCATTTTCCTCCGGAGGTTGTGCCACGTAAACCTCCTCATTGATAAAACCGTTAAGGAATGCACTCTTCACATCCATTTGGTATAACTTAAAGTCTAGTGCGCAAGCATAAGCTAAAAGTATTCTTATGGACTCTAGTCTAGCTACGGGTGCATATGTTTCGTCATAATCAATTCCTTCTTGTTGATTATAACCTTGGGCGACTAACCTAGCTTTGTTTCTAGTTATGATGCCATTTTCATCGAGTTTATTTCTATATACCCATTTTGTTCCTATAATGGTCATATCTATGGGATTTGGGACTAGTTCCCAAACATCATTTGTTTTAAATTGGTTTAGTTCCTCTTGCATGGCCATTACCCAATTTTCATCTTTTAATGCCTCATTTATATTTTTAGGTTCTATTGTTGAAATAAAGCAAAAGAAATTGCTTTTGTCTTGAGCTTGCGACCTAAGAGTTCTTTGATTTAGATTACCAATAACGTTTTCTAGGGGATGAGTTTTAGATTCTTTAATATTTACAATTTGATTATTTTCTAATGAAATGTCTTCAAGATCATTGCCTATGGGTTTTGTTTTACTAACCTCAATAGCTTCTTCTTTGACTAACTCATCATCTTCCAATGGTGATGTTTTAGGCGGGGGAGGAGTTTCATCGAAAGTTACATTCAACGACTCTTCAACTTTCATTGTTTGTTTGTTAAGTATTATGTAAGCTTTACTATTTTGCGAATATCCTAGGAAAACACCTTCGTACGACTTTGGGTCGAACTTGGTGAGGTAATCTTTTGTATTAAGAATAAAGCATTTTTCTTTTTTATAGCCGCATACTCTAAAATAGTTAAGGTTTAGTTTCCCTACCTCTTAACAACTCGTTATGGAGTTCTTTCTAAAAATACGATTATAATGGGAAACTCTATTAATTATATATGTTGACGTATCGACCGCATTACACCAAAATTTTTGAGGAATGGAATGTTCATTTAACATGGTTCTACTCATTTCTTGTAGAGTGCGATTTTTTCTTTCTACTACCCCATTATATTGTGGAGTACGAAGTAGCGGGAAAAATTATGAGATATCCCATTTATAATCACAATAGTTTCTGAATTGTACTTCATTATCAAATTCCCGACCATGATCCGTTTAATTCGATCCAAAAGAAACATCCTAATTTGTTTGAGATCATTTTGCTAAATTTTCAAACCTTTTTCGAAGGCTCCGGTTTTATTTGCTAAAATATCGAGTCCATGTGAAGCGAGAATAGTCATCTACGGATTTAAAAAACTAAGGTATATACGACTCCTCCATAGTTGTATGGCGGAAGGTCCAAAACAAATCCATGTGAAGCTAGCTATAAGCTCATTCATAGTTGTTGAAACTAATTTTTAGCCTTGTGACTTATATGAGTCTGCTTTTAATTTGCAAGCATCACAAAAGTCGGTGTATTTAAGTTTGGGTAGATTTCTAAACTAATCTTTTAGAGATGCTAATGATTGAATTAGTTACATATTAGCGTGACCTAATCTTCTATGCTATAGTGTGGAGTTTTCGTCTAATGTTGCAAGGCTATTTTGTCTTCTGGTTTATTTCCTAGTTTCCATTACATATTTCTCCTTTACCTAATTCCTTTACCTATATCTTTTCGTCTTTTGATTATTTCGCTATCCGTGTTTTTCGGTAAAATTATACTTTGCATTTATTATCACATATTTGACCTACACTAAGCAAGTTATATGGTAAGTTATCTATGTGCTCAACATTTTCAATTATTAGGGAGTCTTGAGAAATCGTACCTTTGCTTATGATTTTACTGCCCAAGTTGCTCCTAAAAATTACGTTTCCTCCGTTGTACGCTTTGTATGAAGAAAACAACTTTCGATTACCGGTCATGTGTTTTGAGCATCCACTATCTTTAATCCACTCATCGGGTTCCAAGTATATTACTAAGCATATTTCATTGGGCGCTTCAGCTACAAGACAAGTTTTATCTTTAGTCTTTTCCACTTCATCTTCTCTATTGTCGCTCCATGCTCCTCCAATAAATGCTCTTTGATCGTTGTTCTTTGGCGACTTTAAACATTCTCCAATGAGGTCATTTGGATCACCACATCTAAAACATTTTCTTTCACTTTTACCATAACCATCATTTCTACTTCTTTGGAATGTTTTTCTATCGCCTCGTGGTTGTCTTACAAATCTTCCTCGTCTCTTGAAGAATTTCTTGAATTCCTTTACGGCCATAGCATGCTCTTCATCTTCACTATCGGAGCTTGAGTTATCTTCATCACTTACTTTCTTTTTCACCTTTAATGAAAGAGATCTACTTTGTTCTTTCTCGCCTTTGACCGTTTCAAAATCTTTCTTTATTACTTCTTCATAAACTTTATAGTTTCCAATTAGTTCGTCAAGAGGTAAGGTTGTTAGATTCTTTGATTCTTTAATCGTCGTGACTTTCACGCGCCATTTTGGATGTAATGCCCTAAGAAATTTCCTAACACAATTCTTGCTAGAAAAACCTTCATCAAGTGCTTTTAGACTAGTAATAATAGTGTTAAATTTAGCAAATTCATTATCTATTGACTCCTCTTTCGGAATCATAAATTGTTCATATTATTGAATAAGAAGATCTATTTTGTTAGCTTTGACTTGATTATTACCTTGATGAGTGATTAATAAAGTATCCTAAATTTCTTTTGCGGTTTGACACATAAAAATTCTTTTGTATTCTTTACGTGGCAAAGCATTATAAATTACCATTTTAGCTTTATTATTTTTTGCAAGTTTCTTTTTAAGATCATCATTTTGTTTATGAAAAGGTACAACTTCATCCTTTTTAGTTTTTGGATTATTTTAAATAGGAGGAAAATCACCATCGGTAATAACATGGCAAAGATCTAGATCTTTTGACTTCACATAAGTTTCGAATTTATTTTTCTAATAAATAAATCAATCACTTTCAAATAGTGATGGTCTTTGCATAGATTGCCCTTCTAAATATTTTTCCGATTCCATAGATCGATTCAAGTTTTAAAATATAATTTATTTTAAAAATCTTGTTTGACGTGGCTCTGATACCAATTGTGGAAAACTAAAAGGAGGGTTCAATAGTTTACCACCTTTTAATTTAAAGTTTTAAAGTGTGTGTAAAAATTTTAGATTCGGCTTTATGTGAATTCAACACTTGCACAATATAAACAATATACTTATCTAAACAATTAATAGGATAGTATGAGAAAATAATGTAAGACAAGAGATAAGAGTAAAAACAATCAAACCACAACGCGAGGATTTATAATGGTTCGACAACGAAGCACCTATTCGCCCTACTCCACTCCTCGAGCACCTAACTCGAGAGTTTTCTTCACTATGTCAACAAGCTCCCTTATGACAGAGAAAACCTTACACAACTTTCACTTATCTTGATTTCCGACACTAAGCTAGATGTCGAGTTCTAATCTTAGCTAGAACCAATCTACCATAACTTCACTACACAACTTTGCTTCACGACTTGATCACGACTACACAACTTCTTCACACCTTAGTTTTCTTCACACCACTACTTCACCAAGCCACTACTATAATCACACCTAACTAACACTACTAGGAAAGATCACCAAGATCCAACTATACTTACAACAATCACCAAGATCTAACAACTACACAACTTTACAAGATTTACAAATGATTTACAAGTTATGATATGGATGCAATAAGATTGCAACAACACACAAAGGTGTAATACTTCTTCACTTGATGGTATGAAGTATTCTTCTTTTGCACTTGAGAATTTGAGCTTGGATCACTTGGAAACAAAGCTTTATTATTAAATGATCAAAGGATTTTAATGAGATGTGTGGGTTGTTTTTGATCAGAAAGAATGAGTGCAAAAGATGAGAAAATAGTAAGGAATAGTCTAGTATTTATAGGACATTCTGGAGGAGCGTCTACCTATGGGCGGTCCCCTTAAATAGGTGGGTGGTCCCTTTAAAGATAAGGGGGCCGCCCGTGTATTTAAGGGGGTCGCCCTAGACTAGGCGCTCCCCAGTTTGTCTTTTGTGTAAGGGGAATTTTCTAGAACTTTTCTAGCCTTTTTAGGTCTGAAAATTTGAATTTCAAAATGTTTATTTTGAATAAAACATTTCTTTTAATTGAAGAAAATGTTTTGAAATGTTTATAAAAAATGTTTACAACATTTTATAAAAGTGTGAGGTTGAATAAAAATTTCCTTTGAT
>BQNB010135091.1:0-16447 GCA_026074375.1 Tanacetum coccineum | reverse complement strand
TTAAAATGAGGGTAAACAAAGGGTTTATACGGGGATTAACTAACCAGTGTAGTTAGTTAATAAGCAACATGTAAAGGCAATTTAGGTGTAATCTTAAAATTTACCAATTTAAACAAGTTACTCCATCTAAATCCATAGTACTTAATATTGCAGTCTCGAATAGATATACCAAGCCAAGTTCTAAAGTCTACTACATCACCGGCATACTCATATTTTGTAGAATTTGGGTAAACATTTGGAAACGGATAAGGTTAAATCCTCATAATATCTAACAAGGGTTATTGTGTGTGGGTTATGTAACATGTAACTTCACAATACTATGCTTGATTTTTTTTAAATTTGAGCATAATTTAAGCATTTTAGTATGAAAATTAGGACAAGTAAACATTCTAATTCCACCCCCCACTTGAATTATACAATGTCCTCGTTGTATAGATAAAACATTAAATATGGGAATTAAAAAGAATTAGAATGAGAAACTCCCCTGATATTTGCTCGGTAGATTCTCCATGTTGAGTTTATTGAGCAAGATTGTATGTTGAACAGCCGTCTTGAGGTTTCAAGACTCCAACACTTCAAAATTTCCAGATTGTAGATTCTCCACCAACATTGTCGATTTCTTTTCTTTCAACGAGGTCCTGTGCAAATTATAGAAAAAACATGCAAAATCCTATCTTGGTACCTACGGTTAATTTAAATAAGTTAAACAAACTATACATTAGACCAATATGCCGTATCCATAAACCGGAATACGCCGTATCAAGAAACCTGTAAAAAGTATCTAAATACGGGTCAGTCTGTTGAATACCCATACTGCCTGAGGTCATGTGCATGAATACGCCGTATTGACAGAACTGACAATAATGTTTAAAGTGCATAAAAATAAAGGACTGATAACGTCCAGACATTCAATACGCCGTATGGTATGGAGCGAATACGCCGTATTGATGTCTGGGAAGACATACTCGATAAAAATAAATAACAATCCGGGTTGTCTCCCGGGAAGCACTTTTGTTTACAGCGAAGTCTTTAAGTTAGACTTTTTCCTTCCTTCTTTACTCCATCTCATGCACGCTTATGTGCCCGCGTGTGAGCCATTCTTCCATCTTCGCATCTCAGACATATTCGGGTCCTAAGTTCAAGACCCCCTTGTAGAAACTCTTGAGCTTTTGGTACGAGTGCGAGATTCCATTCATCATATCTTCCTTACTTACCTTTAGTAATGGTGGGATCTTGTTGCATTGTTCATTAGTGTGGTGTTTAAACCTCGGATGTGATCGCACCATTTGGTAAGTAACTTCTTCATTACCATTGTGAATGGTAATCATTCCTTCAAACCGTTTTGCATTAATCCCAACTTCTCTCAAAAATGGTTCGCCAAAAATAACATCGCCCATTCCTTCATCACGATAAGCATCCATATCTTCTAAAACTGCAAAATCTGTTAAGATAGAAAAAGTTCCAACAAAGATAGGTATGTTCATTAAGGCTCCAACTACATTATTTCCCTTGTATTCCATTTTGTCCCTCATTATAGAGTTATGAAACTTTTTGGACATTACATTTACGTATAAGATAGGGAAAAAATTAGCATGTAAAAATTCAAAACCTATCATGCAAGAGAACTTCAAGTTGTAGGCACAATCAATACGGATCTTCTTATCGTGGTCGCAATCACTAGGATATCCAAAAAATTTGCTAACCATTCTAGCATCATTCCTAGCTCTAAATTCCTCAACTACCTCACCTTCCTTAATGGTGGGCATTAAATCATCAACTTGATCTCTTCTAAGCTCTAATGGTACATTAAGATCGTTTAGTTCTATGTAATCCTCAAAGAAAGGGTCTAATGATCTATTCAACACCAAAGTCTCTCCTATTAGCCTAGCTTCTAAATCAAGTTCCATTCTTTCTCTTAAACCTAACATGTAGACCCTCTTAATTAAACTACTAGCAGGTTTAACACTTTTGAAAATTATTTTCTCTTCCCCAACTCTCAAAGTAATCTTTCTTTTGAAAACATCAATCTTAGCACGGGCGGTAGACAAAAATGGTCTTCCGAGGATCAAGGGCACTTTGATATCCTCGGGCATATCAAGAATTATAAAGTCTATGGGGAAAACAAATTTACCAATACCTACTAGCACGTTTTCAGCAATTCCTTTTGGATATTTCATAGTCCTATCTGCTAATTCAACTGTCAACTTAGTGTGAGCTAATTCGCCTAATCATAGGTTAAGGTAGGTCAAGAGAGGCATAACACTTACACTAGCTCTTAAGTCGGCAAGGGCATTATCAAAGCAAACATTATTAATAAAGCAAGGTAAAGTGAAACTCCCTGGGTCTTTCTTCTTTCTGGGTATGGAATTATGTAAAGCTCCATATGAGTAAGCTTCCGAGAATTGTGGTACATATGATCCCTTCTTTTCTTCACAGTAGTAACCATTCAAATGAATTGGAAATAGAATTGTCGTTTGTTTTGTCTCATACATCAGTGTATGATTCTGTCTAGTGGATACGACGTATTGGGAGGATCCCATACAGCGTATCGGATATGAATCAGCTTTAACAATAGTTGAGATCGAATTGACATGGTCTCTCGGGTTAGTTTTAGTTGAGCTCGGTAAACTTCCAAATCCTCTTTCCTGTAGGACCTTGCTAATTTGCCCGATTTGGATCTCTAAAGTTTTAATTGATGCTCCTTGGTTCCTTATGGCAGCATCTGTTGAAGCTCGGATCTCTTTGATCAAATTGGAGTTCTCCTCATGTCTTTTTGCCGATTTACTCATAAACTTGCTTAGGGTTTCTTCCATAGATTGTCTTCGTTCTTGGTACGAAGGATTTGCGTTGTTCCTTTGGTCGAATCCCAGAGCAGTTACTCTATATCCCCCTCCTTGAAAAGGTACACCAAATTGTGTGTTGTAAGCTTCTTCGAGGGTTTTCCCCTCTTCCTTGAGTTGACAATCTTTGGTGTAATGGGGACCCTTACATTGTTCACATCCTACTTGAGCAGCATAAACTTTTTCATTTACTTTCTTGATTTCTCTTCCAAGATTTTTGAGTTGTGCTTATATGGCTGCTAATCCGTCAGAAGTTTTAGTACTTCTAGTCCTTGATGTTCCATTGTGCCATTTTTGAGAGTATTCACCATTCGTTGGATGGCACTAGTTCGCATCAGCACAGTACTTAAGATGGTATGGCACCTCTTAAATCGAGAATTTGTCTAGTTGGAACATCCAGTCCATTATAGAACAAGACTACATCCTGCATCTCTTCAAAGGTCAACCAAAGTCAACCCACAAAAAGACAAGTCCCCAAATTTCCCAAATCAGTCCCTCAAAGAAAACCAAATTGCAAAAATAGCCCTAAACCCTAACGGTGTTAACTCTTTTTATTATAAGAGTTAACACCCGTTAACTTTTACATTTACTCTAGCCCAGGCCCAATCCCTTATACCCGGCCCAAAGTCAACATTGTATTACCCCGGGTCAACAAAATCAAACACCCTCGTTTTCAGTTAAAAAGGGCGGGTAATAGTACTTTTACTATTCACCCATCGTCTTCCTTTAACCACGATCAAAACAAAGGGTAAATGTTAATTGGCTACATGGCTCAACAATTCAAGGCTAAAGGACTAATATAGCAAAGTTAAACATCACTCAAGCTTTCTCATTGGCCAAAACCCACAAGGAAGGCCACGTGGTCAAGTGAAGAAACACAAGGAAATGAGGTCATTTACACTTGAGCTACTCACGAAAGAAGCACACAAGGTGTCACATCACGGATCGCCACGTTGGCAATCCGTGTGAGCTAAGGAGTGATCCAACGGATAAGATTGAGCTACCAATGATTGGTAATGATTGAAGGCCAGGATTGAAAGGAGCGTGTGCAGAGGCTAAGGTCCTAGAAGCTTCCCTTGACAGTTATATAAAGGCCTGCTCACTCACATAGACGGGTACTTTTAGCGTTATAGATTTTTTAGTGCAATTTTCGCTTTTTTTAGCTTTTTACTGTTTAGCTTATGTAATTTTCATTAAAACTTTTGTAATTTTCTTTTTTAGAGTAATGTAATACAGTTTTTTTATTAATGAAATGGAATTTTTTTTTCTAAATAATCTTTCACAAGCTCTTGTTTCCTCAAATGATGTTTGGTCCTATTACATTAAGCTCTTAAAGCTTTACAAGTCTCTGAGCTTCGTAATTGAGCTCTTAAATAAGCCGTAATCCACTCAACTTGTAAAATCAGCTTAAGTAACCTTTCTTTATTGGACTTAAGCTTTTGGAAGATGAGCCAATTAATGGAAGGGGCTCATATTGGACTTAATCTAGCTATTTTTAATAAGTCAGAGCTAGGAGACAAGCTCTTTGAGCCCTTATATGCCTTTGTTTAGCTAAGACTTATGTTAAGTTTCTTCATTTCCTATTACTGTCTTAAATTTCTAGTTTAATAGTTGCTTATTTCTACTTAATTTAGCTTACACTGTGCTTATCTATATGTGTTTATGCTTATAATTAGCTTTGTAGTATCTGTTTTAGTTTTATAGAATAGATCTTACTATTATTGTTTTGTCTCTTTAATCTGTATGGCTCAACTATGTTAACATAATTGGTAAATCTTATTTTTTTATTTTTTTTTTTTTTTCTAGCTTAATCTTTAGTTTTAAATAAGTTCATCAAGGTGTTATAAGCTGATCACTACCTGGTAATTAAGAGTTTGCAACATTAGATTGCTCTTTCACAAGCTAAAATGGATTATAATGTCTTCTTAAAGGGGGTGTTTGGCACAGTAGTCCTAATTTAGTGTTAAATATGTTTGTGGCACTATAGGGATATTAGAAGCTGATTTAAATATCATTTTGTAGAGATTCATGGTTTGGATTTTGACTTAGTTTGTTAAGTTTGAAGAGTTTCATTTAAGTTACTAGTCTAGGATTTGAATCTGTGTGTACTAGCCGAAATATTAGTATTTTTCGATTGATTTTTTTAAATATATAGTGTTTTTTTGTTATTAGTCATAGTCTAAAAGGTGTAGAAGTTAGTGTTTAAGACTGCCATTTGCTAGATAAGTTTGGCTCAATTACTTTGTGCTCTGCACCAGGGGAAGGTTTTAGTAAAAGTTAGAGTTTTCATGTTTAAAAAATCTATGGTTAGGGATTAATATTAGGGCTTAAGTTCTTTGGTTTTCTAATAAATTAGGTGTCATAGTTTAATGTTTTCAATTGGTGTGTAAAATTAAGCTTTTAGCTATATGTTATTAAGCTTAAAGTTGAGTGTTTTCATTTTGAGTTGTCTAAGAACCAAGTCAGGTTCATGAATAGGTTAAGTCTGGTTTTCACAATCAGATTTCATAAGTTCTTGAGGTTCAAATTTCTCTCAAAAACCAGTTTCACGTAGACCTTAAGTCAGGCTTTTCATAAAAGATACGCTGAAGCTCTTCTGTTAAAGTGCTTATTTGTAGATTAAACTCAAGCTTAAAATTGATTGGGAACTGTGTTGGTTTTAAGTTTTTTATTAATTGCTTATTTGTGATTTCAGCATATTGATTATCTTCTTGTGCTCATTTATTTTAAACTGCTCAATTGGGTAGTGTTAAATCGTAAGTTAGTTATTTTCCAATTAGCACTAGTTTAAATTCCTTTTTAGAGTCTTAGATTGAAAAAAGCCAAAAAATATAGCTAAATAGTCTTTGTCCGTTCTCATTAGAGCATTTCTGGCTTATTTTTCAGCTTTTAAGCTTATTTTTCAGCTTTTAGAAATAGTACTTTCACAAAAGTTGTTTGTTATTAGCTTATCTTCCTTGTTGTTTTTTTTAGCTTTTCAAAAATAAAAAATTTACAAAAACCTGTGCCTAGGACTTGAACCCGTGACCTCTAGCACACAACACACACTCCTTACCACTATGCTTCAATAGCTCATCCGTGAGCCTTTCCTTTCATTTAATCTTTGTATACGTTTTGGCCCTTAAGCCCAAATTAAAGCCGTAGCTTATTTAGCTTTTTCCCCAGCTTATTAGATAAGCTGGGTGCTTGCTTCTATTTTTCACTTGTTCTTTACATCAATTGGGATTTTTAGTGATTTTTCCTTTTATTTGTTTAATTTTTATGATTTTTATTAGATAAAAAGTTTCGAAAATCAATTAAAAATAGAAAAATAATTTTTAAAAATACAAAAAAATAGTTTTTAGTTTTAGAATAATTACTTTTAGGTTTACATGCTTTAAAATCATTTTTACCTCTTTTAGATTTTTAATTTCATTTTTCACTTTTTAATTCAAGTTTTAAAAATAGGATTTTATTATAAAAAGTAGTTAAAAATAGTTTTCTGAAATTTTATAATATTTTAGACTTTTCTAAGTTTAAAAATCATTTTTTAGAATTTTTAGGATTTAATTTGCTATTTTCTAGGATTTAAATAGATTTAATTAGTTTTTAATTCATAATAAATACAAAAATAATCAAAAAAATAATTTTCTTTTTCCTAAAATTTTCTTTTGCCTTAATTTAGGTTTAGAAATTTTATTTGCATCCATAGGAGTTAAATTTAGTATAGTTGCTTATTTGTCGCGTTTTCTTTGCTCCCGTTAATTGTTTCTATGCATTAATTGCTTGTGTTTGCTTATTTTAATTGTTGTTTTTAATTAGTAGTCATAGATAATCAAATCAATCTTCGTTTTCATTCAAATCATTGTCCAAACAAGAACGTGATTTCAATTTCTTAAATCGTTGGGGAATAACGACCCAGGAATTATACTTCCCGGTTAATATACGTATTATATTATATTATATATATTTTTGAAGATTTTCCTTTTTACCTTTGTCCTCAAGGGTAATTGGTAATTTTCCATTATATTATATATTTTACTATTATGTATATATAGATTCCGACGAATCATATTGATAAAACATTAAATACAAGAATTAAAAAGAATTAGAATGAGAAACTCCCCTAATATTTGCTCGGTAGATTCTCCAAGTTGAGTTTATGAGCAAGGATGTGTGTTATAAATACGTCTGGATACCAGCATGACTACAATCACACATAAGATTCCAGATGATAGATACTTCACCAACTTCATCGATTTCTTTTCTTTCAGCGAGGTCCTGTGCAAATTATAGGAAAAACGATGCATTCCTATCTTGGTACCTACGGTTAATTTAAACTAAACTAAATACTAAATACGGGTCAGTCTGTTGAATACGCCGTATCATGTGCATGAATACGCCGTATTGACAGAACTGACAATAATGTTTAAAGTGCATAAAAATAAAGGACTGATAACGTCCAGACATTCAATACGCCGTATGGTATGGAGCGGATACGCCGTATTGATGTCTGGGAAGACAGACTCGATAAAAATAAATAACAATCCAGGTTGTCTCCCAGGAAGCACTTTTGTTTACAACGAAGTCTTTAAGTTAGACTTTTTCTTCAGCTTTCACACACTTGAAATCACTTTCTCTTCTTAATTCCGCTTTTGATTTGGATAGCCTGCTTGGTTCCGTAACATATTCACGAACTAATGGTCCTGAACTTACTGCCATTCTTTGTTCTATCATGCATAAACAAGTCAAAACATCATATCATAATATAAATACAAAAGTATGGGAACCTGTTTAAAGGTAGATACATCATGATATGAATAATAAATATACACAAGATAGAAACAAAAAGATAAAAGATAGAGAAATCATGGGCCTAGCTGCTATGGAGATGCGGAAGTGCTGGCCTCGCCAGTCCTTTATCTGGTGCGTCTCACAAAAACAGCTGGGGATCTACCTCGAAAATTCCCATCAAACCCCTGATAAGTCTGCCCGCTAGCCTCCACGTCATACGTCTAATCATCCATGTAGAGACTCTACCCTAATCGGTCATCAAACTCTCCACAAGTCCACGCAAACTCCTGACATCCTTACATAGTCCCTGAATCTCCTTCTTAAGTCTCCCTAATATCTGAGGCATAGTCCTTCCCGCAGTTGGAGGTGGTGGTGGTGGCTGAGGTGCCTGTACGGGTGCTGGATCAGCCTGAGCACCCTCATCTACTGCAGGAGCATCCTCAGCGGCCTTAGGGGCACCAGCCGCAGCAACCTGCTGCCTCTCTGGTCCCGGGGCTACCCAAGCCCAGTCATCTCCTATCTCCATACAGATGTTGAGCTTAACAAGCTCACCCATGTCAATCAACGGTAACTCACAGGCCACAACTGATAATCCTCTCAATCCATCATCACTCACCAGACCAAAGTGATGAGCAAGACGCCCAATAAAATGACCTCCTGATAACCTGGCACCGCTCTTCCTCCCCTCAGCGTGCCTAAACAAGTACTGTGCTAATAGATACGGGACGTTAGCTGCCCCTCGGTCCATGCTACGTAGGTAGAATAGGTCAGTGGCAGTCACCTTTTCAGGTGCCTGCCCCCTCCCAGAAATGTTGTATGAGATCAACCTGTGGCACAGCCTCCGAACCGGATCTCTGATGTAAGTATATGAGGGAGCACCTCTCAAAAAGTCCCTGCCAGAAGAAATCTCAACCCAGTAATCACTAAGATCCCCCTTATCGGGGATCACTCTCTCACTCCCTAACCAGTATGCTCTGAATCCGTCCTCTGCCATCTCCTCGGTAGTATACAATCCTAGAGCTAGAATAAACTGCCTCCATGTCATACTATGTCTAGCATCCTCCCAACTGAAAACATAAAGTACAGTAACATCTAACCCCATCTCACTACCGATCCTGCAAGTGCCGAAGAACTCGAGTATAAACTCCTGAACTAAAGGTGCTTAGATCTCAAACAATCTCCTGCAAGCGTGACTCACAAATACCTCCTGACCATCGTCCTTAGTATAAACCATCCTCAGTCTCTCAGCCAAATCCTGCCTCATATCCGGAGTCAATCCCTTAAAATCTAATGTATGCACTCTGTTAACCTGCCTCCCGAATATCGTCTCAAGCCGCTGCTCAAAATCGTGTACTATCTCCTCGGTGTATCCCTCCACTTAATAACGAAGCCATAAGTGTCTCTGATCACGAGATGGTAGAGGTGCCATATCTGCAAAATCAACAAGATCAGTGCAAAGATTATAAAATTTAATCATTCTATTCTGAGGGTGGATACGGCATATTCAGAAATGGATACGCCGTATAAAGATCAGTAGTCAATACGCCGTATGGGTGTTGGTCAATACAACGTATGGCATTTAAACACAGGATCTTTATCAGATCAATACACCATATACATTTGTTGAATACGTCGTATTGAGGATTTAGAATTTAGGTAAGATTGAGTCAATACGCCATATCCATGTTTAGTGGATACACCGTATTGCTCTGCAGTTAAAAACGCAAAGGGGTTTCCCTAATTCTACCCATTTTGACCCAATTTCTAATTCTTAAAAACTAGTCATATGCAGGGGAAAAGGGATTCAACAGTTAGGCGTTATCCAATCGCTCAAAACTAAAATCAAAACTTAACCCTAACCCTAATTCTAACTTAATTCGAAAATCAAAAATCAAAAGGGCAAAGGGTAGACCTTATTACCTTATAATTATAACAAATATGATGATGATTTGAATCAAAAGACAACGATCTCCAAGAATTATTGCAGTAAAATCGTTTGTTTTGAGAAAGTAAAAAAATGTGGTAAAACTCAATCCGACGTATCAGCTGGGTTTTTATACCTAAACTCGATACGCCGTATTGCTTTTTGTCCAATACGCCGTATTGGACAATTTCGTTGACTTAGTCAACTTCAGTTAAAAATAGTGGATACGCCGTATAGGTGTTTACCTAATACGCCATATCCGTTCTTAGAGACCATTTTTCTTAAATTTAACAGAGTAAAGAAAACGTACCTTGGCCTCCGCAACATTCTTGTCCAATCACCATCCTTATAATATCATTTAGGGTCGAACGAGATGCCAAATGGCACATACAAATTCTTAATAAGATTGAATAACATCCCGTTGACAAGATAATTCCAAGCCATGATATTTATATTTAACTCCATGACAAAACTTTTCATAATGAAATTTTATTGATTTTATCGTGACTTCCTTTCAGAAGATTATTTGACCCTTGTGTATTTTCATTACCCCCTAAAGATTGTATCATATCGATTTCATTATCATCATTGTCTTTATCTGATTTTAGATTATCAGGATAAATTATGTTGAAAGGGAATAGATCATTAAAGTACAAAACGTTTTGTTCCTCTTTAACATATTCGGACAATGATGTTTCATCTTTCAAATCAAATTCATCGATATGTTGAGGGCATAAAGTGGGTGTAGTTGAGAAATCTGATTTAGACGTTAGAGCATCATTGTAAACAATGGCTAGAAATTCATTCTCAAAATCTTTAAAGTAGTCAAATACATCAATAAACTGACACAAACGGCATTGGGTGATGGAAACGAGGGCATGTTAACTTTTTCATTATCATTTTTCGAATCCGTTTTCAAATCATTGGCAGAAATTATTTTATAAGAAAATGAGTTTTTGTCAAAAACTACCGTGTAATCTTCATCGTCGGATTCGTCAAACGATATTCTAAAGTCAATTTCATTGTTGTTAAGAGAACTTACCGTGGGTTCACAAAAGAGTGTTTCATTCGACGTCAAATTATCATTGAAGACTATAGCTGGGAATTCGGTTTCAACGGATCTGAGGTCGTGAACGTCTTCATCATACCAGATCTTACCATACTTAACAGTTTCACAGTTAAACACTTTCCCACGTTTTTGAGCTTTTTCTTCCTCGAGCCTGATGTATTCTTCCATAGTAATGTTCAGGTCGTCCATCCTGTAATAAACTTACTAGGGAAGAAAACCGTCAAATAACTTATATGTCGTATTCAGTAAACTGAATACGCCGTATTACATAAACACAATTAGCAAACAGACATGAATATAAACTTATTCTAAACTACACTAATCCTAAGGGTTAGATCTAATCTAATGTTAAAAACCAAAATATCAAATAAAAATCAAGATTAATTTTCACTCCCCTGGGCAACGGTTGCCAAAAACTTTGATGTGTCGTTTGTGTGGTGTTAATTTTATGATTCAGTTTTAAATTTATATTTTTTCGACTTAACCAAAAACAACACTTTAACGGGCAGTGTACCCGTCGGTGGTAGTTTCGTGGCTAAGTTGGGGGTCGATCATAGAGCGGAGGAGAAGGAAGAAACATTTTAATTTATTAATACTATTGGGTTTTTCTTAATCTAAGTTAGTCTAATCTATGTTAATCCTATTCTAAAAACTAAAATTAATGGATAAGGTGGTTTTCAGTTTTGAGAGACTGGCTCAGGTTTTTGTGGTGACTAAAAACCAATTCAATGACACTAAAAATCATACGCAGCAAATTACAGAGATAATGATCGGTTGAGCCAAATATAAGAAAACTATATTAGCCATCATTAATCCGATTAGAACGTTGGTTTGTTTATTTAGTGCAATGATTTCTTATCTCGAGGTGGAATATCATTCTTAAGATTAAGGCAATACTTCTTCCTTAAACTTAGACACGTAGAATTATGTCACAATTAAACGCATCCGCATAAAGCACACTTCAGGAGGACTTAGATAAACAATTTCAACAAATTACTTTCACTTCCACCATTCATGTCACATTAATATGTAGAAAATAAGAGGATTAATTGTGTAGAATTCTTTGTTTGAATAATGTTAGGACCAAGCCAATCAACTTTTCTTCACATGGATTCTCCAAAGAAATTATGATAAGAGATAATTGAAGAAGAGTAGAGAGAAGTTTGAGAGGAAAGGTAAGAAAGAAAAAGAGAGTGATTCAAGGCAACTGTGTGTGTTAAAATGTGAACCAAACCCTCTCCACACTTGGAGGGGGTATTTATACCAAGTTTGGAGCCGACTAAGAGGCTTTCTTTGGGATCCGTTTTGGTATTTTCTTTGGGTCGGGCTCGGGATTACTTTGGACCTTAGTCCAAAACACGTAGAATATTAGATTAATTAACGAGCCCGATTCTCGTTCTAGCCTATTACAAAATTTACTAAATAAAGACCGAGCTTTCATGATTAGTAGCCGAGCTTCCTTGTCCGACTCAATATTTTGAGGCAAAATTCCCCGAAGAGAAGAGTTACTTAATGGAGGTATACTAGAGATTCTGAGCTTCCCATGTTTTGTGTGGGCTAACAATCTCCCCTTAATGTGTGGTCTTGTATTCTGAGGTGAGTGCTTCGAATCTTGTTTTTGGACTTGTTGAGATTGCTTTATCGTTGAGTTCTTGAATCTTTGGTCTTTATTATGTTGTAGGCTTGTTCCTTCATGCTGTGTGGATTTTTGATTTGAGACTATGTCATTGTCCTATAATTATATACTTTAGTTCCGAGGTATTTTAAATCTTTTTCTTGTTTGTCTTTGTTGTCTTTGCCATCTTGCGATCTTGTGTCTTGACCAACATGCTCATACTTTGCATCTTTTTGAAAGCTCTCTAATAATCTCCCTTGATAGACTTTATATCTTAAGGAAGATCTTGTATATCAGAGTTTGCGGAAGTCTTTGTCGTTAATTCTTGAGCTTTCTTGATTCTTGAATCTTGATGCTTATAGTATGTCTTTATAGTTTGAGCATAAGCATATGGTGATGAATCCGACTCAGCTGGAATGAGGTGTCTCCATCTCCATCTTTATATGAATCTTGAAATAAAACAGTCAGCAATAAAGCTTGTGGACGAATATAGCTTTGTCATTCGCCTAGATTTGGTTGGATTAACCTCTGGATCCGTAAGGACCAACCTGTGATCAGGTAGATTCAATTTAGAAGAATCTCCTTGATAGGATTTCCAGCTGTAAGCGTAGGATCCTCTAACACGGATGTATTAGATTTACCAAGCTCGCATGTTCTCAATATCGGAACGTCTCAAAGCAGACAACACGATATGAGTGAATCAGTTAGTTACTATCTTACCGATTGAGTCGTTAATTCATTTAATAGACCATTATCGATATCCAGTTGTCACAAGTTTGATTCATATAGAATCTCGCAAGTTACCTACCGAGAGCTTGTTTGATGTTGGCTCAAGAAGGATTTCCATCTTCACTGTGAATACTTAAGTATCACTCGGATGTTCTGGCATAATCACAAGGATAACGCGTAGGACTCTTGTTAACAACTGTACTTATGGTGTTAAAAAAAGGTGTTTGTCATGGAATGCGTTCCAATGAGATTTATTTTATTGATTCTTTGGCTCTAGACTCGATTAGTGCGTTTTGGTTTTGTAATCGATCGGCTGGAGCAGACTAGCCTCCTATTCGTTTTCAACTAACTCGGGAGTGTGAAAGTCGTAGATGTATGTGTATCTCCGTGACAAATGAGACATGTATCTGTTAAGAGAACTTGAGATGGTTGGAAGGGTTAAGTAGTGCATTCACTTGTCCATGTTGGTCTTTGTCTTTATATCAGAAATCCATCTCTTTGTGAAAACCGAATGCCATATGTATTTGACCTTGGTTTCTGTAAGTTGTGTGGAGGGCTTATTTCTTTCACCCTTTATCCATACATTTCTTTTTAATTCTTCAACCCCTTCAATGCTTACCAAGACGTCATTATTAACACCTTGTTGTGATTGTTCCAGTGTTAACTTAACCTTAGTCGGCATCTATTCCTTTCTATTCTTCTCCATTCAACATAAGATTTACTATTTCTAACTATAGATAGGTCTTGGGTAGATCCCTCTGGTTCTGGTTAGAATCATAGGACTGATTTCTAATACTCTAACCACCTTATGACTTCAGAATCGTCATGAAATTAAGATGTTGTTGGGTATAAGATCGTAACCATAAAACCATTGAAAAATTAGTCAAAGTGTTTGATAAAATATCAAAACGTTTAACACTTTGAAAGTTTTACCTTTTGGAAAACCCCTCCTTCACACGTGCATCGATAAACAAAAATGTTTTGCACATGTAGGTAAGAGTATAAAGCACTTTTAACTCTTGAGTCTTTAGATCACTTATTATTTTCTAGATCACATTTTAATTACATTTCTTCCCTTATTTTAAATACTAATGCACTTAGTTTTTGAAATATAGATGTTAAATTGTCTTGAAAATTGGTTTTGTGATGTTATTATCTGGGGAGAAAAATGTTATTCAAACATGATTAATGGAATGTGTTATTGCTCCCCTTAATTTGTACTATGGTTGACACTAAAAAAGTGATTACCAAAGTTGTAAAATGTATATAAAAATTGAGGTTGGAGTAGTGTCAGCACACAATTTTGAAAGATTATGAATTGTCATTGAAGAATTCTTGAAAAATTATGCTCAAACACTGGATCAACTTATAACAAACATTCTATTTAATTGTATTATTATTATGGGGTGGTTATTAAGAGATTTTTTTGTAATGTTTTGATTACATAAGAATTGTGGATGATGATGTTTCCAAATTATTAAAACTTTGTTTTTTGAAAAACTCCCCCTCAAACATTGACTCATTTTAAAAATGACACCAATTGTAGAAGAATTGTCTTGTAAATCTTTATGAGGGACGGAGTGTTGAACATACAATTTTGAAAGATTATGAATCGTTAGTGAGAAATTCTTGAAAAATTTGTTTAACTTTTTGAAAACCAATGTTAGAAGACTTCTCTATAATTCTAAGGAATAAGTGCAATGAAAACGTTACATTTTCCTTTTCTTGAGCTCAAATACTTTGAATGTCTTGTTAGGAACTGCTCAAGGAGCTGAGGAAAATTGATTTTTCGTTGTTTAGGATAAGTTATCTTTATAGATAAATTTTCCTTTATTTTAAGTCGGAGTTAAGTACTGATAATTTGACATAAGCCATCAAGAAAAAATTAGTAATATGAATGTTTTGAAAGTATTTGAACTCTTGCTCGAACTTTATTTACACCCGTGTCAATATTAATCGACATTTCTAGGTACGTAAATATTATCGATTCCAAGAGACATGTCGAGAAGATTCTTTTTTTGAAAATTCTTCTGATTTTTGATTTTGTTTTTTCTTTTTGAAAATTTTTATATTTTTGTTTTTTTCTTTTTTATAGGTTTTTTATTTTGGTATTTTTTTTTCTCTAAATATTTACATCGATGTTTGAGCAATATATCAAAAGCAGAGTCGTTTGTCTGAACCTCCAGTTTGTTAGAGTCAAACATTCTTTCCAATTCGTCTTACAAGATACTTAACCCTATCTTCGCGTAAGATTTTAGTAAAACATGTCAGCTAATTGGACTTAGTTCTGACAAAATACAATTCAGTTATACCGTTTTAAAAAATGTTCCTTGAATAAAATGAATATGGAGTATGGATGTGCTTGGTTGGAGTGGTGGCAAGGGTTTGCATGATATTGCTTTGGCTGACTAAGAATCGCATTACACGATTATTTTGTTGTAGTTGAAGCCATAATCCTTTGCTTGTGTCCTCATCCACATTTACTTGTGCACAATCTTTGTACGATAACGCACGTAACTCCCCCAAGCCTCTGATAATGCATTGCAGTGCAATATCTTGCTCTTTGACATCCAGCTGACTAATATTATCACCTAGGAATTATATTCCTCCAGAAGTGCTTTTGCACGTATCAAGACATCCGGTATGGTCGGCATCTGAAAAAGCCGTTAGTTCAAAGCCAGAATCCTTCGGATACCAGAGTCCCATGTTAATGGTACCCCGTAAGTATCGAAAGATCATTTTAACCTCTTTGAGGTGTTTTTCTGTTGGTCTTGCTTGATAACGTGCACAATAACATACTGCTTGCTGATGTGTGCTAAAATCAACATCATTTATTAACACTGGTTAAAAACATATTTATAGATAAAACATTGAAATTTGCTTATATTGTTGCAAATATGTTTGGTTTGTGTTTTTATGTCTTGCAGGTACAAAAGATTAAAAACAAAGTAAAAACGGTAATTTTCGGGTATGGAGCAAAATTTTTTGAACAAAAGTGCGGGATCTCGAGCATTTATTGAAGACTATTGAAGCCCGGAGATAAGCCCGAGTATAAAGGCCCGAAGACTCAAGCCCATTGGACCGAGATTCTAAGCCCAACAAGCCTAACATTTGAGCTATCATGACTAGTCCATTATTATGTAATAGGCTAAAAAACCCCATTCGGCCCTTTTAAATCCCTCCAGTCCCATGATTGTTTCTTGGTGATATAAAATACCTACATGAAAACATAGAGAGGAGGAGAGTAGCGACGCCCCATACTTGGGGGTCGGTGACTTAACCACACACATCCATCAATTATATATTCTTCCAGCTATCATTTAAATTTTCTTGTTGATCATAAGTTTGAATTTCTTGTTTTACTTTCAGCTGACTAAGTTATTTATAGAAAATTATTTTGTTGTTTTTGTTTCATTTAATTAGTATACATGTTTAATTAATGATATTTGTCTTTAATGTCTAATTTTCATTTCTCTTTCAACGTGAGCCAAAAAAAA
>BQNB010135090.1:0-18212 GCA_026074375.1 Tanacetum coccineum | reverse complement strand
TAGTAATAAATGACTAGCAGTAGTAACGAAACACTTCCCCTCAAGTGGTGCATGTATATGGTTAAACATTTAATCAATAAGCTTCCCCTTAAACCCATATGTTGACCGTCTCTTGAATCTCGAACTCTGTAGGCTCTATGTAGTGATTACTGATGAAGAAAATAGAGTATGACGAATTTGATGAAGAAGTAGAATCTCCCAAACTTGTGTCTTATGTCTTGCACTATCCACGTGATGTTAAACTTATAAATAAATCTGTGAAATATAAGTAGACCGCAACCTCTTGACAAAATCCTCATCTTCTATGAGACACATACTAAGTGATAGCAAATGTGAGCATTGAGCACATTAAGAAAAATTACACACTTTTGCTAGATTTTGACAAGTCTTCGTCACACCATTTAAGCACGAACAAGTTATCTTTAAAAGCCAACCACAACTTTAAGATATGATAAGAGCACGCATCTGTGAAAATCAACTACAACATCAAATAAGTAATATTCAATCGTCTTCGTAATCACATATTCAAATAATCCAAAACGAGCCTTTATGAAATCAGTTAAGACCAGAAACAATTTGTTAGCTTCCCCTTAAACGAAGCATCCTTTTTAATCCGAGATCCAAACCATACGTTCTGTCTCATATCTGATAAAGCAAGCAATACAAACTGACTATGTCGGATAGAACTAACAGTTTTAACTGTTTTTCTCAGATGATGCTAGCAGTACAAACATATCTCGGGCAGCAAAGGCAGTACAAACATAAACACAAACAGTACTAACCTTTTCTTCGAACATGCCAAGCAGCACTAATTTGTTCAAGCAACATTAATGTTCTTCGAGTAGCACTTGTGCATTATTCGAACAATATAGCCATCTATGTGCGAACAATATACTATGAGCCCAAACAGTTATAAACTGTATACATCATACCCTACTTTACACATCTCTTCAATATAACACGATCTTTGTCATTGTTGCTTTTTCATCATCGAACATCACCAGGCAACCACAAGGTCTGATCGTTCTCTCACATAACCCTATCCATGAATAAAAACCAATCCACATGACATGAACATCCTACCAGATCTAGGATTTTGTCCATGATATTTTTCATATCAAATACCATCTCCACGAACAGAAGTAAGTACACGAAGCCCATCACTCATCATTAAACTCTTAGAGCCCAAAATCAGTACTAACCACGAACCAAACAGCTGCTGTCTGTTTAAATCATTCCCATTTTCCATACGAAACCCTTTATAACAACATCCATTATACGTAACAATGATTAAAACATAAAGCAATTTAAACCATATTAGGGTTTCGACTTCTACCTCTTCTTATGCAACCAGAAACCCTAACGCGATCCATAATTCAATACCAACCAATTTAGGGTTTCATTATCATCATAACGTTTTCTGTTCTTCTTGTTGATCACAACAAAACCTTATCAAAAACCCTAATAACCACGAACAATACATAGGGTTTTGATGACATATGTTACAACAGAAGCTATTATACGGTGACAAACCCTCATGATACTTGTCTTCCTTCAAAATTAAAACTTGACATGACTACATCTCTATCATACGCACCAGAAAAAGAATAAAAAGATGATAATCGTATAAGTGAAACGAAGACTTTGATCACTATTAGGGTTTCGAACCATCCTTGAAACCCTAACTCAAAGATGATGATCAGATATATGAAGCAAATACAGAACCAGATCTATCACCAAGAAACCCTTAAAAATAACCATGATTTACAGTCGTATTACATACCAATTAAGGTAGAAAGGACGATTTTAATCATTGTTATAGCAATTAATCTTCAAAAACCCATAAAACTTTAACCACAAATCGATTTCTTGAAAATTAGGATTTTTAGGGTTTCTTTAAAAACCTTGTAGATCCTAGATATCAAGAGCAACCTGCTCTGATACCAATTGATAAGATCGTCTACTGAATAGATCTTAACCTTTAGCTTGTAAAGGATTTATTCCTTTAGATAATTCTAAAGCAACAATAATGAAACACTGATTTATACACTATTGATTATGTGGAAACTAATCAATAATGCTATGAAGAACAATAATAAGAATCACAAAAGAACTTTATATTATAACTTGAATCTGCCTAGGTTACAGATTACAAAAACTATGATTGCTAATTGATCTCTATTGATCTGTGTAGAACTATCTCCATCAGTCGACTCTGCTATTTGTAAAACCTATGTCTATGATCTCTTTATATAGGGAGAGATCATGACTTACAAAGGAAGTAAATTAATATGATAAGGAAACTATTTAAACTAATTAAATACTTTCCTAATATGATAAGGAAACTATTTAAACTAATTAAATACTTTTCTAATATGATAAGGAAACTATTTAAACTAATTAAATACTTTCCTAATCTTAATCTTGTAAACTTTGACCAAATCTTCATAATTCTCCACCAGCTTGTAGAATTCTGATCTGCTAGATTTAGTCCTTATGTTTCATTCTTTTATTTATTTTGTCTCATCAAATCTAGAATCCCAACAATCTTCCCCTATTTGATGATGACAAAACAAACAAAGTCGTGTACGAACTTCATCATAAAGCCAAAGCTTCCCCTGAAGTTGAGATGTAATCATCTCCCTGAATGAAACAAAACTTCCTTGTAAACTGCTAACTGCTTCCCCTTAACTTAAGATCTTCCCCTTAAGTTAAACTCTCCATGTCATGCCACCACCACAGGATCTATAAGTTGCTCTTCATATAATCATCTTCCCCTTTTTGTCTTCATTCAATAGGGGACTGTATGCAACTTTGATCTTCACAACCACACATCATATATCAAGACTTTTAATCCAAGCTTTCCACTGACTCAAATTACCCTCCATGAAGTTCAACACAAATAATGAACTCAAGCAGTAGAAAGTGTAAACTAGCAGTATTAACAATGACTAGCAGTAGTAATGACCTTCCCCTCAAGTGGTGCATGTAGATGGTTAAACATTTTAACAATAAGCTTCCCCTGAAACCAATATGTTTACCATCTCTTGAATCTCGAACTCTGTAGGCTCTATGTAATGATCACTGATGAAGAAAACTGAGTATAACGAATTTGATGAAGAAGTAGAATATCCCAAACTTGTGTCTTATATCTTGTACTATCCACGTGACTCCAAACTCATACTGAGACCAAAAAGTATAAGTAGACCGCAACCTCTTGACAAAATCCTCATCTTCTATGAGACACATACTAAGTGATAGCAAATGTGAGCATTGAGCACCATAAGAAAAATCACACACCTTTGCTAGATTCGTCAAGTCTTCGTCACATCGTTTATAAGCACGAACAAGTTACCTCCTGCTAAAAGGTATGATAAGAACACGCATCTGTGAAACTCAACTACAACATCAAATAAGTGATAATCAATCGTCTTCGTAATCACATCTTCAATAAATCTCCAAAACGAGCCATAAAATCAATAAGAATAAACTATTTGAAAAATAGTTTTGTCCAAGATCCAAATCCATCCAAAAACCAAAATTCCTCTGCCCGGATTCCAAAAACGTGAACTATCCGATATCAGATAAAGCAAGCAGTACAAACTGGGTATGTCGGATAGAACTAACAGTTTTAACTGTTTTTCTCAGACGATGCTAGCAGTACAAACATATCTCGGACAACAAAGGCAGTACAAACATAAACTTGAACAGTACTAACCTTTTCTTGAGCAATCATGCAT
Source organism: Tanacetum coccineum (assembly GCA_026074375.1). NCBI lineage: Eukaryota > Viridiplantae > Streptophyta > Magnoliopsida > Asterales > Asteraceae > Tanacetum > Tanacetum coccineum. The sequence goes on along the minus strand of BQNB010135090.1, from coordinate 14,472 downwards.
AAAATACTCATACAGTACTAATATTCAATAAGCTCACATTTGAATTCTTTATACATCATCACCATACTTTTGAGCCCATATTCTTTAATACCACGCAACCTTTTACCTGATGTTCACCAATATTGTTGTCACCTACTGTTCATTGTTCGAACAGTATTAAGTCTTCTGTTGGCAGCATCGAACAGTATTAACATCAAAAGCCCAACAGTATTAATTCTTTTTAAGCCCAAGTACACAACAACAGTATTAATACTTTTGGTCGAACAGTAGCTATAATAATCCATCCAACATATGCAAATCTTCATTATGAACAACTGGTTCCTATGTGAACTGTTATGTCTCTACATGTGATAATCATAAATATCCCCATGTGCACAAACAGTTTTAACATAAGCCCTCTTTAGCTTTATCACACACATGCCAACATTAACTTTATCAAAACCATACCTGTTCCAATGGTACCACTTGGACAGCATAAAGTTGAGCAAGCAGCACTTTTGTTCCTTCTTTTTGAGTCCAAACAGACAAACATCTATAATTATGCATGCACATCCCTCATCCACGCACGTCCATATCCACCATCATCCACACATGTGCGTGAACAACACTAAATATATAACGAGCAGCATATGACAAACATTATATTTACTTGAAAGCCCAATATCATACTAAGCCAATCTGCCATATCTTTTCCTTTTATAACCGAAACTTTCTTTCTTTATAGCTTTTGTTGGCTGCTGTTATATTATCATTCTTATCTACTAACTAGTACCATCGATCTGATTAAAACATATGCTGCTACCACTTCGAATCAATTAGGGTTTATTGAAAACCCTAGTTGCACCGTCATCAGAATGTCATGTGTTATGTATCCTTACTAGGTTTCATCATTGATCAAGAGATCAACTCACCAAAGCTAGTATGAACCTTTCAGTAACACGCCTTGTATACGAAACCTTTTCTGCAGCTGTTTTATAAAAATCATATCTTTAATTTGAAGAACTCAAAAATCAAAGATCCTCCTGGTCAGATCGTACCTATTTGAGTAAAGAACCTCTAGTTAAAAATTTGTTGACGAACCAACGAAACGGTTAAAACGAACGATTTAATTATCGTTTTACCACACTCTAAGCTGCCCCAGAAAGTGACGAACATAAAAACCCTAAACAGATTTTTAGGTTTCTTCTTCGTTCTTCGACCATAAAACCTTGAATCCTATATATCAAGAGCAACCCACTCTAATACTAAATGTTTAGAATCGTTTAACTCATCTAGGATAGTTTTACAAATAATATTAAACACGCAACGGAATAATAAAGAACACAATATTATCAAACAAGGTTTTAACCAAACATTGAAGCCTTCATTATATTTGATCAGAATAAATGAGACTACAACAACTATCTAATAAACTAACTACTACTACTACTACTAAACGTGTACACACATACGCTTTTGCTAGACTCTCATTGAGAAGTCTGCTATTCTATTATATGTTTCTGGATGATCAAAACTACATACCTTAGACCTCCTTTTATATATAAGTGAGTCAAGGTATACATGGAAACTAATAATGGAAAATAAAGATAGAAATCAATTAGTTATTCCAATCATTATCTTTGACCAAATCTTTCAATTCTTATCTTTTGTAGTATTCTTTGACTACAACTTTGGTCCTTCATGTTTCCATTTTGTTTCATTCGTGTTTTGTCTTATCAACTCAAAATATAATTCCCAACAAACTTAGTGACTTATAAGAACTTAAAGAGCTTATAAAAATTTGACTTGGAAACAGTTTTTAACATAAAAAGCATAAGAGTAAAACAAGGTAAACGTAAAACATTAAAACTGAAATTTCATTAAAACTTAAAAGATTACAAGGCTTTGAAAAGTAAAGTACAATTTAAAGTAAATAAGACTGAAAAATAAAGTTACACTACTCCTAAACTACTTTACACTAGATAAAAAAAACTCGTCCTTTAATGAAGAAAAATGCTCCATATAAATAGCTGAAATCAAGCTCTCAGTTGTGCTTGTTGTGTTTGTTGTGTGAGGAGAGTGAAACCATCATCATATCCATCCAAGTTTTCTTGTTCACTAAGCCTTGCAATCATAACCCTAGATCCATTTTCTTGTAACTTTGTCCAATCAAATAAAAGAGGATTGCCAAGGTGGATATGTCTGTTTGTGAAGTGGGGTCGAAGGTGAGGTTCATTTGGGGTATGATGTTGTTTTTTTCATGGTGCAGGGAGGGAGGAAAGTGACGGGTGAAACGAGTAAATAAGGCGGAAAGGTTTATTGGTTTATAGTGGGGTTAACGGGGGTTAAGGAAAAAGGATGTGGGGTGTAAAGGGTTTAAAGTTATAGGGACTAAATGTGTTAGTTCTAAGGACTAAAAGTGTTAGTCCTTAAGGACTAACAATGTAAAAGGGTTATAGGGTGAGGGCTAACAGGCTGTTAAGTTTGATTTGGGCTTTGGTTATTTGGGCTTATTTTATAAAGGCTGGGCCAGATTTAATTTAAATAGGATTTTAGACTTTTGATCATTAAATAAGCATATTGGGCTGATCCGGCCCATTAAGTGGGGTATGGGTTGGCCCGATAAGATTATCTTCGTTTTCACTTCGGCTTTGACTTGTTTTGCTTTTTTGGGTTGACTTTGACTTTGACTTTTTAACGTTTTTCTATTCCGTGCTCGATTTTGTCCGTTTTGGCTTAATTTTTGCACTTTTCTGAATATCAGTTACCTGCACATCATAAATTGCAAAATACACATATTTTTGGTATTTTATGTCCGTTTTTGGTCATTTATGCTCGTTTTTATAGGTAAAAGGTATGTGTAATTAAGCACATACCACGATGCGAGAGGATTATAGTACTGAGAGATTGGCAAAGTTGTACATCGATGAGATAGTCGCACGAAACGGAGAGTTTCCGTGTAGATTATTTCGGATCGAGATGGATGGTTTACATCACGTTTCTAGCAGACATTGCAAAAGTCTTTAGGGACGCGATTGGATATGAGTACAGCTTATCATCCTCAAACAGATAGGCAAAGTGAGAGTATGATTTAGACTTTGGATGATATGAAATGAGGTTTCATTTTATATACTTTTGCGTGGTCGTTTAACCTCCTAAATTGTGCATTTATGCCCAAAATAGGTACTTAATCGTTCCTTTTCAGGTATTTCACATTTGGAAGGCATTTGGAAGAGTTACACATGACTTAGGCTCATTTGGAGAAGAAACGGACAAGACTACGGACCTACACCAACATTTCTCAAGATTATGTTCCCAGCAGCTGGAGACGGTGTCACAATTTCTACGTGACGCCTTCACAAAGCATCCCGCGACGGCGTCACACTTTCCACGACGGCGTTAGAGATCACGACCCAGCCTATTATCTAAAATATTCTCTTTCATGAGGGTGTCACGACTAAAACGCGACGCCGTCATGGCGTTTTTCCTATATATACAAACCCGAATTTAGGGTTTTAAGAGTGTAACTTTAGAATAAAAAGAGGGTACGAACCCTAGTTCGGTTAGCAGCTGTTAGGGACGATTTTAGGGCCTAAAAACCCTATTGTACTTCCTCCAACTCATGTTTTAATCAAGTAAGGTTTATTTAATCATTTTAAATGTCTAAGATGCCTATTTGATTCATCTATGTTCTTGCTATTAACATGCTTGGCTAAACCTCCTATTGTGTTTATTTATGATTGTATGAAACCTAAATATAATTCTTAGTGGTTTATGCTTTTCATGTGATGGGATATGCATGTTATGGTCTTAGAAAACCAGCTTTTTGTCTGTAACATTGTTGACAAATCCTAGGAAAACAAGATTGTGTAAGAAAGGATCCAACCGGGTAACATCTTCAACAACCTTGCCCCTTATATGGTTGATCCACTCTTAAGATATTTCACATGCATTTAATATACTCTTAGGGGCTTATAATAGTCTTCATACTACCTTGCTTGTGCGTTGCCTTAACCGAATATTAAATAGACGGCGGGTTTGTGTAATTCGTTCATCACTTAGGAAATAATTACATAGATCATCACAAGTGTGACAAAGCAACAACACTAGGAGAAGCAATCTCGAAAGTAATACATGATTAAATAAACACAATCTTTTATTATATTGTTATCACCAGTAGTTTAGATTATTATTTAGTTTTAATAAGCTAAAACCAACCAACCACTCTAATATTATTTTTACCTGCTTTTCATAAAACAAAAAAATATAAAAAGGAATCTACTCTCAACCTATAGAATTCAGTAAGACCGTGATCAAGTTTCCCAACCTTATTCCCCAATAAACATAACAACCCCCCGAGTCTTTCCTAAACTACTACTAAACAATTAGGTGCTCTGCCTAGGGAGTTGTAAAACTTCATGTAGAAGTCTAACGACGGCCGCACATCAAATTTTTAGCGCCGCTGCCAGGGAATAGTTAGGTTTTGATCATAGTTTAGCTTAGTTCTACTCGCTTAGATCCTTTCAAATGAGACTTTATTTCTGCGTATTAGCTTTCTTGTAGTCTATCTTTTCTTCGTGTTATTTGTTTCGTAACCCATTCTCGTCAACCACCATGGGAGACGAGAATCCTATCCGTACTCTAGGAGACTACTCCAAACCTAGCCACGAGGGCTACAGGAATACCATTGAGCTCCCCGTAGGGAACAACGTGGTACCTCTTCGATCCGACACCATCCGGTTGGTGCAAAATGGATGCTCATTCCACGGACTTCGGTCTGAGGATCCAAACCAACACCTCAAGGATTTCCTTAAACTTGTGGACTCACTTGACCTTGATGGTGAAAATAGGGAAAGAACGCGCCTGCGTTTATTTCAATTTTCCCTTCGCGATCAAGCTAGCAATTGGCTTGAACGTCTTCCAGCAGGATCCATCACCACATGGGAGGATCTTACTACCTGATTCCTTGCTCAATTCTTTCCACCGGGAAGGACCGCAAAACTCCGCAACGATATCCTAATGTTCCAACAACACCATGGAGAATCTCTATCTAAAGCATGGACTCGTTTTAAGGACTTGCTCCAAAAAGTCCCTCATCATGGCATCGATTGTTGGCTCCAAATCCAATTTTTTTATGATCATGTCTCCTTTCATCTTAAGTAGGAGATTGATTGCGCCGCCGGCAGCAAACTCCGCAATAAGAACACCAATGAATCTTGGGAAATCATTGAGAACCTCGCCCTCTACGACCATGAAGGCTGGGATGAAACAAAAGAATTCGTCAAACCGGTCAAAGTCATTTCTACACCTCAAGGCATCCCGAAAACACCTGACCGGAGACTTCTCGAGCTCGAAGACCAGATTAACTTCTTACTAAAAGGGTCACGACTGACGCCCACATTAAGCTCATCACACACCCCTCAATCTTATGTCAATGCAGTCCATCCGAACTCCCATCCGCAAAATCAAAATAAACCACCAAAACTGAACACTTTCGCTTTTCATGAACGTACAGGTCCAAGCCCTCAACCACAAGCGTTAGAAACCACTTTTGAAGCTCGATTACGGGACTACATGGCAGCGCACACCAAAAGAATGGAAAGATTTAAGTACGCCTTTTTCAAGCAATGCGAGGGGATCAATAGTATGATGAATGAAATGTTTGGACTTCTCAAGGAACTCACGACCAGCAGAACCCCTGAGAAAGTATTGATAAGAGAAGAAGCCAAATTCCCCATCACCAAGAACGTGAATTCTATCTCTTTGACAAAAGGAGAAGAAGAAAGGAGTAACAAGAATGAGGTAACACCCAACAACACTGAGAAGCCCACCGAAATAGAAGTGGAAATGCCAGTAAAGGAGGTTGAGACAAAGAACGGAGCTGAAAAAGGGGCCGGAAACAAATCAATCAAAACACCTAAGAATGAAGAAGCAATGGAAGCACCCGGTTCTCAGCCTGTCGTGTATTACCTGAAGCATAAGATTAATGAAAAGCTAATTGAGGGACTAGTTGACAATGACAGATTCAATAACTCTCTGTCAGGAACCCGAGTTGTAAATAAAAAAGGGAAGACATATAAAGTATTACCTAGGGGACCTGTTTATGATGCAATTCTCAAGAAGAAGATAACAAAGAAGGAGGACATCGGAGGAAACTTTGAAATACCTTGTAACATAGGAGGCCAAAAAGGCATAAACGCCCTAGTTGACCAAGGATCCGACGTGAACGTCATGCCCTACACCACCTATATGAAACTAACCATCAAGAGGCCCGCTGAGATAGACATTAAATACTCACTAGCTAGCCACTCGTATATCTACCCTTTAGGAATAGCTAAGGACGTATTAGTTGAAGTTGTCGAGCATGTGTACCCTGTGGACTTCGTGATTCCAGACATTAAGGAAGATGAAAAGAGGCCTTTCATCTTAGGAACACCATTCCTGATAACGGCTAAAGCTATAATTAAGTTCAACAAAGGCACCATAACTTTAAGATCTGGAAAGAGCAAGATAAGTTTCCATAGGATACCTAAGTCCCTCTGTAAGATCAAGAGAGGAGTTAAGAACGACATAAACCCTATAGCCCATATCATGATTGTAAATAGGCTAGTTCTAGAATGGGAAGAAAGGATAAAACTCCACCTTGAGAAGGAGATGAAGTTCAACCAGTGGAGGAGCAACAACTTCAAAAGTAAACACCCCGCTCCCGTTAAAGTAGAAGGAGGAATGGATGATGAAGGAGAAGTCACGTAAGGACGTGTGACTTCGAGTCTAGCTACAAGACTCGTTAATAAAGAAAAGTGCTTCTTAGGAGGCAACCCAATTTACTTTTCCCACAAATTAGGAGTGTCATGTGTGTTTTAATTCTTTACCGTGTTTTATTATGTTTGAACTATCTTGTAATCATGCTTTGTTTGTCTTTAACCTCGTCTTAATTTCAATCAAAGGTATTTTGCAAATAATAAGTGTAGGGGAGTTTATCCGGCTTTTGAGCCAAAATTCAAACATGTTAAATAAATTGTTTAGATTAATTCGCGGCAGTTTCGAGTCATATGATTGAATTGTTAAAACTCAGTTTTATGCAGCAATTTGTACAGGAATTAACTTAAGGAATCAAGTGCAAAAAAATTTTCACCAAAAACAAAAATTTCGTTTTCACAAACTGTGGAGACGGTGTCACGATTAACACGTAATGCCGTCACCACGATACCTGTGACGGGGTCACGAAAACCCTGACAGCGTCATACGCCCAGGTCAAGAAAACTTAAAATTTTTATTTATTTTTGAAAATAAAACTTGCATAACATTTAATATATGTTATAAACCTGCAAAACCTAATGAGTTTAACAATTCTCTCATCCTATCTTTACTGCTTTATCGAGTCAAACCAAAATTCACATTGTATATTTGTAAATCGCACATTTTATGCTTGGTGTAGTTGTCTTTGTCTTTGATTACAGGTTATATTTTGATTGTGAAGAAGCATCGAATTCTTAGGAAGTTTTCAATTGAGATGATTCTTGGAGGCGAATTTAACCAGTTGATCCGCATGTATTTCTTCTCTAGTTATTGAGCCAAAAACTAGGGAGTACAAGTTTTCTTTTCCTTGTTTTCTATTCCTTTATCGTTTTAACGGGTACTTTTATAGAACATTGGGGACAATGTTCAACTTAAGTGTAGGGGGAAAATAAGCCTTAAAAACTATTCTTTCATTTGCCATTTGCTTTGTCCTTAAAATGATGGTAATATATCGAAACATAGCATAAAAGGATGATTTTTACCAAATTTAAAATTTTTTACGACACATACCGATGAAAACCTAGTATTAATAGTGTCTCATGGATAGGAATTTATATGACTAGCACAATAACCCTTAAAATTCCACCCCAAAAATATGAGGTTCGCCTTTAGATCTTTAGGAAATGGGTAACTTTTATGATTAAACCCAAGAGAGTTTATACCTTTAGTTTTCTCAAGTTAAGGAGTGAGCAGTCACATGTGTCTATTCCGTCATTACAGATGTGTACGTGTGGTCTTCGTCGCCATTTCTGGAGTATTGAAATTGGTGTTTAAATTAAAATTGAGTGTTACGGAAGTAATATTAAATTCTAGAACTTGTTATTGTGATGCATCCCGAGACCGCATAGTAAATATTAGGATTTGCTTGATAAGAGGCATTAGGAATTAACCCATGTTCTAAACCTGAATGTTATGATGGTCACACCGATCATATAACTGTCCCACACCCTTGCCATGCACTCATTATTAGTGCAGGATACCCCTAGTACAACCCTCCGAGCCTATCCTTTTTCATGGTTCTCGTAATTTTTTGGTGGATTCCAGATTATTCATGAAGAGCATTGTTAACCCTTAAACCAATCATTACACCTAAATAGCCTTAGCCTACCTTATATGTACTCATTCTCAATACATTATTATGTTTAACCCATGTTAATTATTTAAGTATAGGGTTGCTAAGTCCTTATCCTTGTAAATACAGTTTTGGGACAATTGGGATTCATGGTAGTATTTATTTCGCGGAAGAATGGGGAAGAAAAGTTAAGTCAATACCCCCATATATTTGTTAGATGATCTCCATGTTATTTTGATCCACCTCAAATCGGGTCATTAGTTAGATTGTAAATATCGAGCATGTAAAAGCTCAAGTGTAGGGGTACATGTTATAAACCCTAAGCTATGATGTATTATGTTATAAACCCCAAGCTTAGCAACCAAACCAAAGTGTATTCGTGTAAATAATTAGCTAACTCTTTCATTCCAAATTCACCCAAAGCCACCCAAATGTATCCCATCCGTTTCCGTTTCCGTTTCCATTATATGTTATCTTACACCTACACCCTCACAACCCTTTAAAAAGACCTCTTAGATAGTAATGAATAATGCTTGCACCTAGCGGTGGAGGTTTGATCCTTTACCAATCCTATGGTAATTTAGATGCTATGACAGGCAATGAGTGTTGATTTTCTATTTCCCCCATCATGTTATAATTTATTATACACCCGAGTGAAAGAGAGAATCTCAAACACTTATGTGAGGTGCTAATATATACTTTCCGTGCTTTTAATTATAAGATCTAGAAGGTTGTGTAGTAAAATACTTTTAAAGAGTAGGTAAAATGACCCTTATATTTCTATTGTCTAGTTAGAAAAGCATATTTGCTTGAGGACAAGCAAATCCTAAGTGTAGGGGTATTTGATGAGGTGTCATTTTATACACTTTTTTAGGGTCATTTAACCCCCTAAATCATGCATTTATGCCCAAAATAGGTACTTAATCGTTTTTTCCAGGTATTTAGCATTTGGAAGGCATTTAAAGGAAATACACGTGACATGGGCTCATTTGGAGAAGAAACGGACAAGACGACGAACCTACACCAACATATCTCAAATTTATGTTCTCAGCGGCTAGAGACGGCGTCACAAGATACACGTGACGTCGTCACATTTCATCTCACAACGGCGTCACAAGATTTGGCGACGGCGTCATAACGTAACCGACTCATATCAACCCAAGAAGATTCTAGATAAAGATGATCATTCAACGAGCGCGCTAAGTATCATATATTGTTTTGATCATAACTCCTTCATACGAACTCGGATTTCGACGATTCAATAGCCCACGCGTTCGTAGTGAGAAAATCTACAACCATGCGGGAGATGTCGACGTGAAGGCATCACACGTTATTGGTGATGCCGTCATAAAGGTCGGTTAGGGTTTTACCTATAAATACAACCTCATAAGTTCGTTTTTATCAAGCCCCCAACCTTATGGCTGATTCTAAGGTTTGGGTACGTGTTTTTCTAGCAACTTAGAAGTCCTAATTCAATCCATAAACATCTTGTAATGGTTTGATTATCATATCTATCTTAATTCATGTCTTCAATTCCTTTTGTTGATCATGATTTATCTTGTTTGTGTATGCTTGGCTAATTCCTCTAGTATTTATTTAGGAATGCATAAACCTTGTTATTGATTGATTATATCTTATTGTTTGTGACAAATTCAATAAGTATAATTGATTATAGTATATACTTTTTGTTTCCTATTGCTACTTGTTGATAGATGTGTACGTTAGGCTCTAGAAAACCAGCTTTTGTCTGTATCGCTGTTGATATGTCTAGGAAAACGTGAGTGTATAGAAATGATTCCATCGGGTAACAGTCTTCATACTACCTTGCCCCTTATATGGTTGATCCCTCTTAAGATATTTCAATTACATGTTATATACTCTTAGGGACCTTGTAATAGTCTTCATACTACCTTACTAGTGCGTTGCCCTAACGGAATATTACGTAGATGATGGGTTCGTGTATTCCGTTCACGCATTAGGAAATAGTTACACATTACATCTCAAGTGTGACAAAGCAGTAGGTAGAATTGGATAGCTAGCAAGTAGTAGTGCATCCCAGGTGAATACGCTTCATTGTATATTCGTTATTTAGTTTATTAGTTTAATTAGCTTAAAACAAAATCTCTCTAAAACCAGAATTTACTTGCTTTCATAAAATAAAAAACACAAAAAGAATCTTCCTTCAACCTCTAGACCTTAGTGAACATTCGATCCGGTCTTCATAGTGCTATTCCCCTACAGAATGATAACAACCCCCGAGCCTTGCCTATACTACACTACAACGGTTTGGTACACTGCATAGGGAATTATAAAACTTTTTGTAGAAGTCCCTTACGACAACCGCAACATATTGTTAAGATATGCGCTAGTTGTTGTAAAACTATTATCGACACTTCTCATATTGCGTCTAACTTGATTGGTGGTTTAATACAAAAGATTTAAAGTTTTTAAAAGGAAACGTATTCACCCCCTCTACGGTTTCCACAATTGGTATCAAGAGCCATGTCGCTCTAGTTTTCAAAAAAATGGTTTTTAAAATAGAGTATGATCCATGTATCAAATTACCCATGAAAGAGGATTAATTATGAAAAGTGTTTTGTTGCTTGATTCTTACTAGTTTTGTTATTAAATATACTTCATATACTAGCTTGAAGGAAAATTTTCTCAAAAGAACTTGAAAGTGTCAACTTATGTTTGTTTAAGTCGTAATAGTAGAAATAATATCTAAAACACGAAATTTATGTGCTGGAATAACTTCTTAAAGTCCTATGTTCTATAGTTAAGTCACCAAATAATTTTGAACAAAAAACATGTTTTTGGGTCACTGGTGGCGGTCCCCTAAAAGTTATGGGGGCAAAATATATCTGGGGGCCGTCACCTTTGCGAGGGTCGTCTGTTTGTTTCGTCAGAATTTGGCAAACTTCAAAAAATCATATAAAATCAACCGTAAGTCCGTAGAAGTCGTGCCGCCTGCCATTTTGAAGATAATTAAGTCTAGTTTCTTTTAAAGGCACTTCCAAGACTTCATTATTAACTTAAATAAGTCAGAAATGCAAAATACTATATAGTGGTCAAAAATTTAAGTTCCATTTTAACGTAAAACTTGTATTTTATATTTTCCTTTGAGTCGGGATTTATCTTTGAAAAATAGTGTATTTATCCTTTCAAAATATTGATCTTAATAAATTTTTGAAATGGGGAGGAACTATTTTATTTTCAAATAAAATCAAGCTGGGTATAATCGTTATATCTAATACACAAAACAACGACGAATATCCTTATGTGTATGCTAGATGATTATGTGTGTTTACTTTTGTTTTAACTTGGTTAATAGATATTAATAAGTAATCATTACTATTTGTAATTGAGCTAATTATATATCTAAACACATGTGCCATGTATGATATTTGTATGTGTTAGGATCATTAAAAGTGTCGATTATGTGATTTTGTATTATTTAAGTCATTAGTGTTTCTTTTGATAATGTCAAAGTATGTTAATTGATCGGGTTTTAATTAATCGTTAATTTGTTATTCGTGATAAACACATGCAAGTTTAACATGGATTGATATATGATTTAAATTTTGGTTAATTGTTAATCGTTTGACATGCAAATTCAATGATTAATACATAAAAGTTGAATTTTTTTAGTTTTATAGATTGTTTGACACACTGTTACTAAAATATTCCTAAAATATTCATTATACGTCGAAAACATTTGAATTTTTTTATGGTAGATCCACAACTCAATAAGCTACAACTTTGTAGGTTACTGTAAAAGCTAGGGAAGACCCTAGCTATGTCCAGTCGAGGCCTGAAGTCGAAAGAAATTTTCTATCAGCTTTTATGTGCTATGTGGTGTATATTTATATATGGCTTACGCTATCGACTATATCGATGGATTTGGCCCGATTCATTGGAAGAAGGAGCCTTATATGAATATATACATAGTTTAATTATTTGATAAGTAGGATCATCGTTAATATTTGCATGTGTTAATTGTTAAGTGGTTTTTCAAATAAATGTTATGTGTATTAGTAGTTTATATTTATTTGTTTTTAAAAGTTTTGACTTGTGTAAAAACAAAAGTGTTTTTCGAAAAAGAAAATATAAACATGACTAATAACTATGAAATAAGATTTAGTATAGACTATTATTTGCAAAGTCTTATGAGTCACTCGGGTGTGGTTATCTATAACGTTAGGACTCATACCTTAACTTCCCATGACGAGACTTGCAATTTAATAAGTTTATAATGTGTTTTAAATCAAATATTAAATTTTATCAATGACAAAATTTACAAAAGTACTATTTATTTGCAAGGCATATCACTAAGGGTTTGAGGTTTATATACTTTATAAATCCCTGATATCTTGCAATTATTTAGAAAGCGTGAATGGTCTAGGGTTTGAATGTTTTTAATCATTCTTTAATCTTTTCCCGCGATAAAATAAGAGTTCTTTAGATTTGAAAACACGTTGAATCGTCAATTTTTAAGGTAACACTATTTATACATGAGTTGTATAGAAAATATGTGATACCGTAATAAATAACTTAATTGAGTAAAGTTTTTAACCAAATTTATAATACGAAGATGTATGCATGCTTCTTCGTACATATTTGCCACGTCAAATAAAAATACCCTTTTTAAATAAGTTGTTGCCATCCAATTTAAAAGAACACATGCATTTGCCTTTTACATCTCGTGAGACGTATGTAGATTGCAAACCCAAGGTGATTATACACTTTTCGTGAGACGTTGGTGTTACATAATCATAGTTCTTGATTGGACGACTTAATTGAGGTAAGCTGGTGAGACCTTATGCTCAAGGCATAGATGGGATAAAACATGCTTACTAGCATATTAATGTAATAAAGTAAGTCCCATAATGTTCTAGAAATTGCACCGGTGGCAATTATTGATTGTCAATTACCTTTTGAATACGCCATTGCTAGTAGATCAACTACTGTGATGGTGGTATGTCAAGTTGGATCCTAGGCCTTAGAAAATTAATTGTTTATATATTTAAACATGGGTAGTTAATTTTATTCAAGGGGTATTATTGAAAATACTCAAATCTTGAACTTAATATGTTTGTAGATGGCACTACCTGTCTAAAACATAAACCATTCGGCTTTCAGGTCGATGTTTGAAAGAGAAAACTTTCTGGTTCAAATTTCAATGATTGGTTTCGTTCACCTAAGATGGTATTGAGAGTTGAAAAGAAACTATCTGCCATTGAACATCCTATTTCCCTTACTCTACCTATTGATTCTACTGCTCAAGTTCTTGCACAATGGAATGCGGTTTATGATGCTTATAATGAGGTTTCTTGTCTTATGCTCGGAAGTACGACTCCCGAACTACATGGACAGCTCAAAAATTCCTTACCTTATGAAATGCTCTAAGAGCTTAAATATATGTTTAACAAACAAGCTGGAGTAGAGAGGTTTGGCCTAATCCAAACTTTCCATGCTTGCAAACAAGAGGAGCGAAAATCAGTTAGCTCATATGTACTTAAGATGAAGGGATATGTGGAGAAACTGGAACGTCTTAGTTATGTGCTCCTATAAAATCTTAGTGTTGGTCTAATCATGGCCTCACTATTAACTTTGCTGGATTTGTAAGGAACTACAATATCCCTAAGCCTAAAATGCCAATAAGAAATTGCTTAATGCTAAAGGCAAAGGTAAAGGAAAAGGCCAAGGAAAGGATAAAAGTTATATCCCTAAGCCTAAAAACCCTAAACCTTATGCTAAAAAGCACCCGGCAAAGGATGATGTTTGCAACCACTGTTGTAAGAGGAATTGTCTTGCTTACCTTGCTGAGTTGATTAAGAAGAAGAAGCAAGTTGGCATTGCCAGTTTTTTAGTTATCTTCACTATAGAATTATTTTCTTTCCCTTATAAATCCTGAGTGTATGACACTGGTTTTGGTACTCACATTTGTAACATAAAACAGGGTCTTAGAGGGGAAAGGAAGCTAAAACAAGGAGCTCTCTATTTGTGCGTAGGCAATGGCGTTCGTGCACAAGTAGAAGCTATTGGAAGTGATGACTTAGTTTTACCTAATGGCCTAGTGATGTGTTTAGACAATTGTCATTATGCACCTACTATAACTA
>BQNB010135089.1:0-18212 GCA_026074375.1 Tanacetum coccineum | reverse complement strand
ATGGGTTAAAAATTAAAACATGTCATTTTTAACTATAGGTCGAAACAGGTAAGGTTGGATTCTTGGGTCGTTTAATGTGGTGTTTCTGTGTGATGCCAAAATGCATTTCTCACGGGTTTTTGGCACTATTTCCCTAAGTTGTTGCAGATGTTCTGGCTACTACTCTTGATGTTGGGATACCAAAGAATTGGGATTGGAACTGAAACTGATATCGTGCGGCTACAAGCGGATCATTCAGGTTAGGGAGTTGTGGCAACACATGAAGGTCAAAAAGAGAATTCGGGTGTGTGAGGAGTAGTACTTGGTGAAGACAGTCAAATTATGGATTAGGAGTCTGATGCGTCCACCATAAAAGCTTCTCATCAAGTGGATCATTTCAATGGTTACCATAAAAGTTTATAATCAAAGACATTTTTTAAGCAGTGATCCTATTTTCGATACAAGTTTACTTTCACTTATGTGTCGTGTGAATCAGTGAATGAGTCGACACATATTTGGTAAATGTATTTCACCACCTTATATAGTTATGTATTTCACTTACCTATATATTATTTTAGGAGGAAATATTGGTTGTGTAAAAAACGTGAGTTTTAGACATCAACATTTCACAGAGCCATTAGGCAATCAACAATTAGACATAACCCGTGTGCATCGCACGGGTTTGCATGCCTCGTTTTGTCAAATATTATGTGCTAGCTCTTGTTCCAAATAGTGAATGTATGTACTATAAATACCACATGGTATCTATCAAATAACACACACCAAAATTACCTAATTAAGGTAATACTTCTATCTTTATCTATCTTTCTAATATTCTTTTGAAGGTTCTTGGAAGTTCTTGATTATACCGATAATCAAGTAAGTTTTAGAAAATCTTTTCGATGTAAACATTTTCTTAAGTTGGTTTTGTAATCGACAAAACTATCTATTTTATCAAAACTATTTATAATTAACAAAGATACTCGTTTTCTTAAAACAATATATATTTCATAAGAAATTTAATCAAGTAATACAACTTTCTTACCAACAATTTAGAATGATGATTAAAAACATAACTATCTTATTTGACTATATGGATTATGGACACATATAAGACTCTACCATGGACATATGACAATCTTGGGACTGCTAAATTTTATTTCTGCAATTAACATTTACTTTACTGCAACTAACTTTTATTTTTGCAATTAACATTTACTTTACTGCTACTAACTTTTATTTCTGCAATTAACATTCACTTTACGCAATTAACATTTACTTATGCAATAACTAAATGTTATCAACTGTTATTTATTTATGTACATTAAATTTTGTTCTCATATTTATTAATCTTTATATTCGACATTCATCAATATCCTTATAGAAAACTTTTATAAAATATAAATACATAAATTGGCTTAGAAGAGACTAAACTTAACAAAACAAAAACAAAAACATGTTTTCTTTGTATACATGTCCTAGAATATTATTTTGTACATAATTAACATAACTCTTCATTAAACATCACCATTATTATTTATTTGTTTTATAGCTATCCCATTGTATTGTATTGCATTATTTATTGATATATATGGATTTTGATATTGACTTTATTATTCCATTTGTGTATAGCAACAAAATGTCAAACATCAAAAATCTCAAATTTCCAGCTCTAAACATAACTGGAGAAAATTATATCCAATGGACAGGATATGTCAAAAGGCATCTCAAATCTATGGGTGCTTTAGCAACAATACAAGAAGGCAACGAATGCACTGAGGAAATCAAAGCAAAAGCTGATGTTTTCCTCCATCAATATATTGATGAAATGCTGGAATTTGAATATTCAAGTTATATTGATCCAAGCATTTTGTGAAGAGAATTGGAAGTCAGATTTAATATCCAAAGAGAAGTTTTAATCCCTTCTGCTAGAGATGAATGGAACAATTTAAGGTTCCAAAATTTTAAAAAGGTAAATGAGTATACCTTAGCCTTATTCAGAATTTGCCGCACACTCAGGTTTTGTGGGCAAACTGTTACTGAAGCAGATATGTTGGAGAAAACTTTCTCCACATTTCATGCCTCAAACATAAACTTGCAGCAACAATACCGACTGCAAAATTTTAAAAGATATTATGATCTGAATGTGAATCTTCTTGTAGCAGAGAAAAATAATGAATTGTTGATGAAAAATCACCAAAATCGTCCCACAGGATCATTAGCAATTCCAGAAGCAAATGCTGTTGAAAATAATGATAACAGGAACTCTGGAAACAAAAGAGGACGAGGTAACCCTCGTGGGCATGGTCGTGGTCGTGGCCATTATGGTCACAACCGTTTTTCCAACCCAAACTATAGTTACCACCTAGGTGGTAATAATGGTCGTGGTCGTGGTCGTGATCAAAAAAATTACACTTACCATGCTCCACAAATTAATAACTTCAAACAGAAAAATAATGAAGTTGGTACCTCCCAAAACACCGAAGGAATGTGTTTCAGGTGTGGAAGTGCAAATCACTGGTCTAAAACTTGCCGCACACCTTTACATCTATGTGAGCTTTACCAAGCATCTCGTAAAGGAAAAGAGAAAGAGGTGAACCATGTGGATCAGTTTGATAACACAAACACTCAGCTTGTTACCGAAAAAAAATTCGATGACATTGGTACTTTGCAAGAAAAGTTTTCAGATTTTAATAACTATGTGTAATACCTATGTGAAATAACTATGTATTTCCTTTCTGTTACTTTGTTTAACTATGTATAACTAATTTTCCTTTCATGTAAAATAAATAACATCTATTATGTGAACTCATTATTCTTTTCTTTATATTCATAATAGAAGTTTAAAATGAGTCTCAATGGAGCATAATATCAAGTAAAGGATGGAGATCTATGCATAGCGGATAGTGGTGCCACACACACTATCCTTAAATCCAAGAAATATTTTTTTGAATTAAAACCAACAAAGGGAACCATTGATACAATTTCAGGTCCAATAAACTTGATAGACGGAGTAGGAAAAGCTAATATAGTGTTACCAAATGGTACACAACTCTTGATAGAGAATGCTTTATTTTTCCCAAAATCCAAAAGAAAATTGTTAAGTTTCAGAAATATATATCATAATGGATATGATACTTAGTCAAGGACTATTGAAAACAAAAAATATTTACTCATCATGAATGAGAATCAAGCATTTGAAAAACTGCCAATGCTCCATTCTGGTTTGCATTATACGCATATTAATGTGCCTCAAGCACATATGGTAGTTAAAGAAAAATAATGTGACCCTAGTATATTTAGCTTATGGCATGACAGGTTAGGTCACCCAGGATCAACAATGATGAGAAGAATAGTTAAAAACACACATGGGCATCCACTAAAAGATCAAAAGTTATCTAAAATGGATAAGGTACCTTTATGTGCATCTTGCTCTCTTGGAAAGCTGATTGTAAGGCCCTCACCACTTAAAATTGAAAGTGAATCACCTATGTTTCTTGAAAAATCCAAGGTGATATAAGTGGCCTAATTCATCCATCATGTGGACCATTTAGATACTTTATGGTCCTAATAGATTCATCTAGCAGATGGTCACATGTCTTATTATTATCCACTCGTAATGTGGCCCTTGCAAAATTCCTTGCTCAAATTATTAAATTAAGGGCACATTTTCCTGACTATACAGTTAAAAGAGTGAGACTTGATAATGCAGGAGAATTCACATCACATGCTTTTAATGATTATTGCATGTCTGGAATTATTGTTGAACATTCAGTTGCTCATGTTCACACACAAAATGGTTTAGCAAAATCATTAATCAAACGCCTCCAGCTAATAGCTAGGCCATTAATAATGAGAACTAAACTCCCTGTCTCTATGTGGGGACATGCAATTTTACATGCTGCATCATTAATTCGCATGAGACCAAGTGCAAATCATAAATACTCTCCTATACAACTTGCTTCTGGCCAAGAACCAAACATTTCCCATCTTATAATTTTTGGTTTTGCAGTGTATGTACCCATTGCACCACCACAACGGACAAAAATGGGTCCTCAAATGAGATTGGGAATTTATGTTGGATATGAAACATCTTCCATCATAAGATATATTGAGCCTTTAACAGATGACTTATTTACAACACGTTTTGCTGATTGCCACTTTGATGAAGCAGTTTTCTCGGAATTAGGGGGAGTAAAGAGAAATAAAGAAAAGGATTTCACTTGGTGTGAACCTTTTTTGTGTTATATGTATCCTCGAACGAAGCAATGTGAGACTGAGGTTCAAAAGATTATGCATTTACAAGAAATTGCAAATCAGTTACCTGATGCATTTACAGATACAAAAAGAGTAACTAAATCACATGTACCAACTGCTAATGCTCCAGCTCGAGTTGAAATACCAAATAAGCAAGTTGGTGACAACATCGCTCAAGGATCTCAAAAGCGTTTGAAACGTAGAAGACCAATTGGTTCAAAGGACAAAAATCATCGTAAAAGAAAAGGAACTGAAAAGAACTCTGACAATGATGAAAATGTTCTTAATAAAACACAAGATATCAAAACCTCACCCGAGGAAGCAATGAATGATATCAATAAAAAAATGTCAATCAATTATAGTCAAACACAAATCTTATGGGACCAAAATGAAATAGGAGATATTGATGAGATATTTTCTTATTCTGTAGCAAGTGATATCATGTGCGGTGATGATGATCCCGAACCAAAGTCTGTAATTGATTGTCAAAGACGACCAGATTGGGTTAAATGGAAAGACGCTATGCAAGCTGAATTAAATTCACTTAATAAGCTAAATGTTTTTGGACATATTGTTACCACACCTAGAAATGTGAAACCTATAGGATACAGATGGATTTTTGTGCAGAAAAGAAATGAGAAAAATGAAGTTACAAGGTATAAAGCTCGACTTGTAGCTCAAGGTTTTTCTCAAAGACCAGGAATTGATTATGAGGAAACGTATTCTCCTGTAATGGATGCAATTACGTTTAGCAATCTGATCAGCCTGGCTGTTTCTAAAAATTTAGAGACGCGTCTTATGGATGATGTTACAGCTTACTTATATGGATCAATTGACAACGACATCTATATGAAAGTTCCGGAAGGATTTAAAATTCCTGACTCATTGGGTTCAAAACCTAAAGAAATGTACTCAATAAAATTGAAAAGATCTTTATATGGATTAAAACAATCTGGACGGATGTGGTATAATCGTTTAAGTGATTATTTGATAAGCAAAAGATATAAGAGTAATCTTATATGTCCTTGTGTCTTTATCAAGAAAACAACATCTGGGTTTGTAATCATAGCTGTTTATGTTGATGATCTCAACATCATTGGTACAAGTAAAGAAATCAATGAAGTCATTGTGCACTTAAAGAAAGAATTTGAAATGAAGGACCTTGGTAAGACAAAATATTGTCTTGGTTTGCAAATCGAGCACATGCCTAACGGCATACTTGTGCATCAATCGAATTATACAGAAAAGGTCCTAAAATGTTTTAATATGGACAAAGCAAAATCTTTAAGTACACTGATGGTGGGTAGATCACTAAATGTTGACAATGATCCGTTTCGCCCATGCGAAGAAGATGAAGATATCCTTGGTCCAAAAACATCGTATCTTAGTGCAATTGGAGTTCTTATGTATCTAACCAACTGTACTAGACCCGATATTTCTTTTGCA
This sequence comes from Tanacetum coccineum, assembly GCA_026074375.1. Taxonomy (NCBI): domain Eukaryota; kingdom Viridiplantae; phylum Streptophyta; class Magnoliopsida; order Asterales; family Asteraceae; genus Tanacetum; species Tanacetum coccineum. The sequence continues at coordinate 12,530 of BQNB010135089.1, read as the reverse complement.
GTTAATTTGTTAGCAAGATTCAGTTCATCACCCACGAAAAGGCACTGGAATGGAATTAAGCATATATTCCGATACCTTCGAGGAACAACTGATTTGGGTCTATTTTACTCTAACAATTCAAAACAAAGATTGGTTGGTTATGTAGATGCAGGTTATTTGTCTGATCCTCACAAAGCAAGATCTCAAACTGGTTACGTGTTCCTGAACAAAGGCATTGCTATTTCATGGCGTTCTCAAAAGCAAACACTTGTAGCAACATCATCAAATCATGCTGAAGTTATTGCACTACATGAAGCTAGCAGAGAGTGTGTATGGTTAAGGTCAATGACACAACTCATTGTGACATCTTGCGGGCTAAACAAAGAGAAGAGTCCAACTATCATCTATGAAGACAATGCAGCTTGTGTCACGCAAATAAAAGAAGGCTATATCAAAAGCGACAGGACAAAACTTATACCACCAAGATACTTCGCATACACTCAAGACCTTATAAAGGATAACCAAATTGAAATGAAGTATGTTCAATCAAGCAATAATTCAGCAGATCTTTTTACCAAGTCACTCCTAACTTCGGTTTTCAGAAAACACGTCCATGCTATTGGCATGCGGCATGTACAGAAGACATAACACTCTACGAATATCTACATCAGGGGGAGTCAACTATAGACTGCACTCTTTTCCTTAGCTAAAGTTTTTTCCCAATGGGTTTTTCTTTAGCAAGGTTTTTAACGAGATGATACTTCAAAGTTGACTCTACATTGAAAAAGTGACATCCATGGGGAGTGTTATAATCCACATCTAAAACACATGGCTATTTATGTATGCCATTTTGTCAAATATTATGTGCTAGCTCTTGTTTCAAATAGGGAATGTATGTACTATAAATACCACATGGTATCTATCAAATAACACACACCAAAATTACCTAATTAAGGTAATACTTCTATCTTTATCTATCTTTCAAATATTCTTTTGAAGGTTCTTGGAAGTTCTTGATTATACCGATAATCTTGTGATAAAACTAGTTAATTACAACAATAAGGTGCATTAATGAGACATCCTGGAAATTTGGCGAAGGAGTAAATTGATTGAGTAAAGCTCTTTAATGAAAAATTGAAGGGGAAAGTGTGGTGTTATAAAGACTGATTTTGATGAATGGCAGGTGAAAATGAATTGTTTACAGTGGGTAGTTGCAAATTAATTGAGGTTTGGTGGTGTTTTTAATCTACCGTGATTGTGTAGGATATTTGTTTTGTGTTTCGTGTTTTTGAAATGTTGATCAAAAAAATATGTAAAGACTCAAACAGGAGGATAAGTGTTTCACGTTTTTGTAATAATAGTATGTGGTAAGTTTTATATATGGCTTTTTATATGGTTATTGCTAGATCACTACAGTAAAAGTTGGAATAAAGTGGTCATTGTGATTGAAAGTAATTTATGTTTGGAGAATTGCAGGTGTTGCGTGAACAAAGGTGACAAAGTTTATCATTCTACTAGGAGGTAGGTGGATATTGAATGTAGATATTGTACATATAGGAACTATTTTTTAAGCTAGTTTAATTGGAACTAGAGCTTATTTGATCTTCGGTTTGATTTTAAAAAGATTGGTGCGTGGCTGGTTTGCTGAGACAAATATGTAGACAACCATACTAGTTATTTGTTATTGTTGCATTTATACATATGTAAGACATTGTGGCATTTTTATGGTGGTGCTGATTGTTGTGTACTCTTGAACATGATATCAGTCCTTTGCTAGCCTTAGCAGTTAGCAATTTGCGAGAAGAGTTTGTGATCTAGTCTTGTTAATCCTGATAACTTATCGTTTGCTTCACTCGGGAACAAGATAGATGTTGATGGTGGTAATAGCGAGGCTCTAAGATGTCATATTGTCACGATTTATAGCACAAGTTAGTTGAACATTATTAATTGCTAAAGTTGATATTGAGTCACATCTATCCAGCTAACTTATTAATCTCTTGTGATCCTTCATGTCAATCCATACACTTTAATTTGATTACACGTTTTCTACTTGCAAAGTCTCTCAAATTAGCTTTCCTCGAATATCAATGAATCATCTTATCATATCTCTGAAAACACCTCATCGGTTTCTTGTTTGGGAGGTCATATGCACACTCTTATTTGTGATTGGGACACTCACTGTACAAGCAAATAAAGCACAGTCGAAATCTTTGACACATCATCTTCTTTTGAACGAAAGCTACCCATCTTTGGATTGAAGAGAGGTCTATTAATCGAAAATAGCTAGGGTTTAATGGAGGCAGGGATTAATCGGAAACGGAAATGGAATCGATTTGAAGAGGAGAATAACAGATCTAAATTACAAAAACCCAAGATGAGAAACCCGCCTAACACGCTCGATATGAGATTAATCAATCAATGATTAATCCCAATTTCAGGGGTTATAACAGGATTCAAACAAAAAGGAAGAAGGAATTTAGATTGTTAATTTTTTTTTTTTTTTTAAATTGGTACCGTGCAAATCAAAATCAAAATCTATTCTCGGTTCATGATGTTTCGCGTCACTATTGACACCATCGATGTTTGCTATAAAATACGAAAATTTTGGTTACTTTTAGTTAAATGAATGAATATGAACAAAAGTTTTGTCCACTTATTTATGTTCGTGAATGTCAGACATAATGAGTTCATTAACATTTATATATTTGTTTCCGATTACTTTACTTTACATAACAACACTTATAAAACACAATGTTTTATATATTTTTTTATAAATTTTATGTTTATTAGTTTATGTTTATATATCCCGTTTATGTTCGTTTATAAAAATTTATAAACAATGAACATAGACTAATAAACATTCATAAACATGAACAATCTTATTTTTTTAATAAACAAACACAAACAAGAAAATTAGTTAATTTAAGTGACTGTGTCCGTTTATTTGTCCGGCTAAAATTAAACGAATGCACATGAACAAAGCTTCGTCCGTTTCCTTTACTGCCCTAAGTATATCTTACTTATATATCGTCGTTTCACTTTACTTATTTCTCATTTCATCTTAACTTATTTTCATTTTATTAATCCTATAGTGACACATGTTTTTTGAGATTAACGAGGTGATACCGCATATATTTGAGTCAAAAGATGAAAACCACGTCCGTTTAACGTTTTTACTAAAATGATTTTGCTACTTTTGGATTATTTTGTTTACGTGTATGAATTGAAAAAAAAACTTGAAAGCTAATTCATTTCCTTGTTCTTATTCGTATCAAAATTTCTTGGAAATTTGCCAAAATTAACCGAGTGTTTGAAATTTATAATTTATCAATAATTGATTACTTCCTGCCAAAGTTTTGTTAATCGATAAAGACTTATATATCATGGACTCGATTTCTTACAACTTTATATATGTCAAGTTGTTGTTGACTTGTGTATGTAATTTCGACATGTAAAACAAGGATTCTGCATTGTATTTTAGTGTAACATAAGATAAGATATGATGTTGGAGTGTATGAATATCACATACAAATTTTGAAATCCTAAGCTAATTTATTTGAATAAATATGTTGGTTTTACTACCTATAACCGTATGAGTTATGATTAGGGAGGAGGCAATATCCACACAATAATGAGTGACGTGCACATCACAATTATGGATATGTGATGTTGTACACGTGGGTGTGATTTTGTGGTTTGCACATCATTTTTCGTATTGTGCATATCACATCTTCTATGATTAAGCTTATCATGATTATATGTGTAAGTTGCGCACTTGCTATAAAAAGTATGAGTAACATATATTAGGACATAATCTTACTCCGTACGTCTCGATAAGCATTTTTATTTTGAAATGCGTAAAATTTGATAAGAAGTGTATTTAGTAGGTATTTTTACGTAACTTTTTTGACTTGTGAGATGGTAATTTTTCAGTTATTTTGACACAACCAAATTTAGAAATATGAACACTTTTTTTTGAATGCGAGAATTATCATTTATCTAAGGTGTTGCAAAGTGGTACTAACGAAATATAGTAGACTTGAACCTTTCGATATTATTGGAAATATATGGATGGTGATATTGGAAGGATAACCACAAGTCTTTTTATTTATTTCATCATATGCTTTGATCTTTTTTCTACCCAATATTTTAAGGTTTACATTGTTTATTAGAAAGCAACTAATGGTGTTTTTTTTTAATATTTCAGGATAAGTGTAGAAATGCTAGAGTAGGAGATTTCACCGTTGCGTTTGTGTCAAACTGTAAACCGAGTGAAGTGTGGAGGGTGAAGTGGTTCTTATAGCACAAGGTAGTTGGAAAGCCATAAACGATAGGATGTTTTAAAATGAGGAAACCAAAAATCGAACATGGAAAAGTCCAATCGAGCATTTATCGGATGAAAACTCAAAGCTCGACCATATCTTATTTTATTTGTTGCCATAAGTAACAGACGTTGATTAAATGGTCGACTTAAAAAAGGGTTCATTACAATGTGAAAAACATTCTAGTTTTGCATGTACGAGCAACAAGTTAGTGAATGAGACATTGAACTAAAACACTGATAAAAGGATAGTTCGATAAGTGTACATGAGAAGAGTTATTGCACTACCACTATTATTTAACTAAACCACATCAATATTTTGCATTATAGTGAAATATTGTGTTGATTGAGTTGAGAATTGGCCAATGGATTATTGGTGATTTTAGTGTCATCTAGCATTTTATGTTTTACCCGAGACCAAATGGATTTCAAGTTACGTTATAATACGAGTTTGGAGGTGCGGAGTGCACGCTTGTATAAACTAATTAACTTGATTTCAGGTACCCAAAATGGAAAAGGTTGTTAATGTAAGTCAAGAGAAATTTAGTGACAGAATTCGTGTGTCATAGTGACAGAATTCGTGTGTCACTAAATTGTCCATATACACATGTCTTTAATGATGCAGTTAGCGACAATTTTAGGTTGTTACCAAACTGTTGCTTGAACGTTTAAATGATGTGTTGACTTTTCACCAAAGGGTGTGACTTTTCATATCAACCTCCATTAAGTTTATATATACATATAACACAATTTGGTATTCTAAGATGAACAGATTCGTATCAACAACAAACACAACAAAATATCCATATTTTGCTCTCTTTCTTGTGCCTAGATTGAGAGTGTGTTCTTGTCTTATCTCATTTCGTGTAACCCAAGACACCAAATAGGGTCGAAATATTGAATTAGAAAAGTAGACATTTACACGATTCAAGAATTTATCCGGTAATCTTTAATTATCAACCAACAAACTAATACAAAATTTGAGTGTTAATCAATGTGGTGAATTTGTGTAAGAGATATGGGAATCTGTTAAAGTTACGTTATTGTATTCGTAAAAGTAGGCGAGTATGAAACAATTGGTATGTTAGACGTTGATCTTGGAATACAGAAGATGGACAAAAATGATCTTTAATTTGTAAGTGTGTTGCAAATTACGGCGAGGACTCGGTTCAATGATGTAGTTGATCTGAATGAATTTGGCGGGTATGTAGCGGTTACTTTTCCTGCAATGGAAACATTCTAGTATCTTAAAAGGAGATTGAAACTGTGGAACAAGCAACGTTTACAAGTACGCATTTTCTGTCCATGTTATATATTAATCCATGATGCCTATATGCGTTACGTGAGAAATTTGTTTTATCAATGCAAATTGCGTAGCATTGATTGCGTGTTCATATAATTAATATATGAAACACATGGTAAAAGCAAATGTTTGTGTGACTGGATAGGTTTTCAAATGAAACAAAAAGGAAAAATATGAAAACGTAATGGGTTCTCATTAAGTGCTTGCATGAATTTTTATGATGAAGTTTATTCTGTGTTAATTCTGCATGGTCAAGTAGGCCTTTATGAATTTGTGTGGTAGGTTTAGTGCAAACTTGAAGAAATTATGAATCTTGTTTAAAAAAATACTCAAATCTCAATTTGAGTAACAATTACAATTCAAAAACTGATCTCAATCACCAAATCAAACAACGAAACTTATCCACCACAGCTAATCTGGTATGAATCTATAATCTATATTGATTATAGTTCTATTACAAACATAACACTATAAGATCACGATGATCTAAATTTAGGGTTTATAACAATTTTGAAAGAGAGGAGCGTATTTTGAGAGAGAGAGAGTTCTGGAAAAAGTAATCAAAAAAACCGGTCAATCCAGCTTAAATAAGAGCTTGACCACTGACTTGAGACTTTCCAAACTTGGCAGCAACAGTCCTCCATCAATAAGACTTTATCCATATCTAGCTAAAACTTCTTCAAAGAGAAAATTGAGAATAAAGAAATTACACAATAAGTCCCTCAACTTTTATGTTTATCATTGGGACTATATTCTTAATATGCCCCCTTAGTCTCAACCTAGTAAACATCATACATACACGGTTTTTTAATCAATTCCAAGTGTTGAACTGTATCCAACCCTTTAGTAAGGATATATGCAATTTGATTTGCAGAATCCACCTTAACAGTTTTAACAACTCCTCTTAAAACTTTTTCTCTTACAAAATGTGAGTCAATCTCAAGATGTTTTGTTCTTTCATGAAAAACAGGGTTGGCAGCTATCTTGTTAGATATTAGAAAAAGACTCGGTCACCCCATGTATTTTACTGTTCAATATAGCTCGTAGTTTAATAGGTAAACGTATGACTTTCGGTATTGAACCGGGTACTAATACCCAGTGTATTGTAAGAACTATAAATATACCTCTTTTCACTTTGGAATAGGTACGGACATCTATTGTCATTTTACACACACTCTTGGTCCTGATAAACTGAATGGATCTTTGCAGCCTATAAAGGATGATAGCCAAGATGTATAAATACAAACGACTATGTAGAAACAATGATTTTGAATACAATGTGTTAATGCGGAATCTTAACACAAGTACCAAGAGGAACAGAGAACAACTAAATAACAACTTTGTTAAGGTGTTCTTGAGAAATACAGAATGCTAACTATGATATATGATTTGCTAAACTTCTTTGTTCATATATTTTCAACACTCTTCTAACTATGCCAAAGGTGATCCTTTTATATGCTAAGGATAACCCTAAAAGGCTTACAAATCTTTCTGACAAATATCTCATAAATATCTTTTAAATATCTTCTCAACGGTACTAACTAACTTTCTACTAACGGTACTAACTAACTAACAGTACTAACTATTTTGTACTGTCGGTACTAAGTATAACTGTCGGTACTAACTATTTGTACTGTCGGTACTAAGTTAAGAAAACATTATTCCTAACAGATCCGAATGTGTGTTCTTGATGGAGGTTTGAATATTAAATGTTATTCTTGCCGGTGGTTTTACCAGGTCAAAGGCGAGTTGCTTATTTTCTTGCCGGCGAGTTGCTTAAAAATCAAACGGCGAGTTGCCTTATTGAAGGCGGTTTGACAGGTACCAAGGCGGTTTGAATATTTTAATAAAAAAATACGAAAAAACCCCTGGCGGTTTGGACCCTCGGCGGCGAGTTGTGTATCGCGGCGGTTTGCTTTCTCGGCGGGTTGAAAAAAACAGATAGACAGCGGTTTGAATTATCTACGACGGTTTGCTGTTAAATCTTGCCAGCGAGTTGCCTTATTTCACCAGCGGCGGTTTGCTTTAAATAATACGCGGCGAGTTGGTCTTTTAGGCGGCGAGTTAGCTAGAAATGGCAGCGAGTTACTCAACTTAAGCAGCAGTTTGAATTTAATAATACACGGCGAGTTGTCATAATTCATGACGGATTGACCAAGCTTTAGGCGGCGGTTTGGTCACTATAGGCAGCGGTTTGATTATTTTATTAAGCCGGCGAGTTAGCAAAAATATAAGAGGCGGTTTGCTTGATTTATTTGGCAGCAGTTTGGTGACAGTTTGAATCTTTTTCAGGTGGCTGTTTGCAATCATCCTAGGCAGCGCTAAAAAAAATAAAAATAAATAAATAAATACTTTTGGCGGGAAAAGTTAAGAAAAAATTAATTTTTCCTATAGCCTTTTTAGCTCATTTTTACACCAAATTTAAATTTTGGTAATAGGGTAAAAATTTTGTTAAAAAATTCAAATTATTTTTGGCGGGAAAAATTAAGAAAAAAATTAATTTTTCAATAGCTTTTTTAGCTAATTTTTACACAAAATTTAAATTTTGGTAATAGGGTAAATTTTGTGTTTTGGTCAAAATTCAAATATTTTAGGGCCAAATAACAAACCGTCAACCTAAACAGGACTTAAACTGCATTAATCAAACAACAAACCTACCTTAACATCAAACGATTATTCATTCACGGTTTTCTATTGATTTTGTAAAATCCCGTTAATCTTTTATCGGTTTTAATCATAGACTTGTAAAATCCCGTGAACGTTAATTGCATTTAAAACCACAACATCAATCACATTATCTACTTAAGATCCTTAATTTTATTTCACACATCGAATTTCAATGGAANTTTTAATGAGTTGGGTTCTTTATGATCATAATAATTGTATATCTCATTTCAAATTGAGATATGGAGCTGGTATTCTTTCAAGGGTGATTGGGTTTAAAGTAATTTATGTTGGTATTGCAGCTGCTTACAATGTGTCAGGTCTTGCTTGCTTTGGGACTGTTATGGTTTATGTTGCAGATCAGGTTATTTGGTCCTGTTTTTTGCACCAATGGTTTTTAAGGAATGTATTAGGATTGTTTGGGCAAGTGTTGCACTCTTTTTTCCCTATCATGGTTTTTCCCATTGGGTTTTACTTGATAGGGTTTTTAAGGAGGCAAACTTGTCAAAATTGCTACTTTTGGCACTCCCCTGGTTGGATGGTTTTGGGTGATAGAAGGTCTGATTTTTTTGCATATCTTAAGCTGCTCATGGACGGGATTTGTATCTTTGGATTTGGTATTTTATTTCCTTATCTGTCTCAAGAGAGTTTCAGATGGCTCATTTTCAAGATTCTGTTGGTATGGATTGACATTGTTTGAATTTAGCTATTGTATTTTTGACAGGGACTAAATGTATGTATTTGTTGAATTTTTTATTTTAAATTTGCTTTATGTATTGAGTTTTATGCTTTCTATTGGAGTTAGTGTATGGTGATGGTTCAAGGGATTCTGACTGGCCTCAGGATTCCTTGATGATTCAGAGTATGCTAGTCTCCTTTAGTTAGCCTTCTAATACTCATATGTTTTGCTGTCATGTATTTTGAGCTTGGGACATGTCCAATGCCAATGTTATGTGTGGCCAAAGTTGTTTAGGCTAGGGATGTGTCCTAGTTTTGTTTAAACACTTTATGCTTTTTGTACTTCGCCCTTTTGTGGCCTTTCTTAATAAATTTACCATTAAGAAAAAAAAACGCAGAGATGAACGCGAAGAACTTGGCCCAGAGAAATGATGAACGCACGAAGCTTTTTACCCCTTATGTATACACGAACCAAACACCCAACCAAATAATAAACTTGACTATTACACCCCTTATGACCACGTACACGAACGTTGCTCGCTTGTCTTGGTGTGATCGACTGGTAAGAGGAACGAACCCAAAGAAACCTTAATTAGGGTTTCTTGAGACTTAGGGTTTATTACGAATGTAGTGGTAGGATTACGAATGTAGTGGTAGGATTACCCATAGATTATTACCAGCTATAACATTAAGATGGAGGATGAGGTAGCGGAAGGCTTGAGTGGTAATGCTCAATTTATTGCTAAGAATGTTGTTTCAAATAGGATTGATGGTGACTTGAACCAGATGCAGGGTGTGAATGCACCCACCCCGAACCTTTAAATGATGATAAAATTTGCTTCTTGGAACGTTAAGGGTATGTGTAACACCCTTACACAAAATGAGATCAAGGAATCCATTAGGAAGAATGGTGTTAATCTTTGTGGGATTATTGAGACTCAGCTTAGGAAAAAGTTCGTGAACAAGGTATGTGATGATGTCTTTGGTAATTGGAGTTGGGTTTCAAATTCGGTTGACAGTAGTAAGGGATGTAGAATAGCTGTGGGTTAGGATACCAATGTGATGACTGCTCAGCTATTACTACAAACTAATCAGATTATGCATTTTCTAGTTAGGTGCTTTAAAGACAATAGATTTAACACCCCCAAATTTCACGCATCGGAATATACAACATTAGGTGTTAATTCATAGTACGATTGCACAAGGATATAGAAAACGACTCGAAAAGAGGCGTTTAAAAACATTGTTCCATTTAAAGAAATTTCAGAGTAATTAACATACGTCCCACAGGATCGTTACCAAATTCATAACATAAGTTTTCCAAAACATGGAAGATTAGTTTGATAAAATGGAACAAAATAGAAGTTCTTTAAAACTTTAGCGCAGACTCCTCGTACACCGCATCCCTCACCCTTGGTTACCTGAGATAAAACATGCTTAAAAGTCAACAAAAATGTTGAGTGAATCCATAGAGTTTGTAAGAGATAAAAAGGAACACAATTTTAGTTCATCGAGTGACTTATTGTACGGACAAGCCATTAATCATGTTTCTATTGCAATGAGCTCATGCACCGAGCCTTAACATTAACACATATCTTGTATGTAAATCAGTTGCCCCATAACTAGGTATTATTGCCTTATACCTAACTTCTAAATACAAATGTTCGTTTGGAACTGGGTGCCTCGAAAGGCTTCGATTCTTACCCTTCGGAACAGGCTGTCAAACCCAATAGATCTATTTACTTGTACTAGCGCTCACCCATTATAGGCAATTAACAGTTCATGATGTGGGGTCTTTTGGCAATAGCTACTTATGCAATTAATCTCATATTCGGGTCCAGCATACCATAAAGTTTCTTGTGCTCAGTTTATAAAACAAGCATGTATCTCCCTCGCGGGGTTTATAAATACAGTTTAAAAGTTGAAAGGCGAGGCTATGAACTCACCGTAAGAACAATTAAATCAGAGGTATGATGAGTCTTGAACGAGCGGGAAGTACTCCTAGGCACCTCCTAAAATACGTGACGCGATTTAGTACGTAGAAAGTAACAATACGTAAAAATTAAGCATGTGATCATGAGATGTGTTTCCAAGATAAGCATGGCATTTCACTAGAACTTCCCCAAGTCCTTTTTAATCCCAAATTGACTTGTGACCTGGTCTTATAAGCAAATGAACATCTACTAAGTTTCGGCTTCTAACTTTTATTTTATCACGGTGTACTATACGTTTTTAAATTTTTAGACTAGACGTAAAACTATGTTTCTCGATTTAACTTGAACATCATGGACTCATTTCTCATAGCTCAAAATTTTCTATATGTGAAGGCTTTTAACCTGGAAAAGCTATTTGTGTCTTAGTTTCCAAAAATGTAGCTACTAATTTACAGAAAGTTTCGTTAAACTATGTGAAAAAAGTCTGTTTTTACCCCTGGTTGTCCTCCAAACAGAAAGTTTCAAAAAATCTTACCCCTTTACTAAATGGCCTATAATCCAAACCATGATAGCAATGAAGGTGAGGTCAAAGGCTATGGCTTCCTTATGATGTATACCACTGACCCAATCTTTAAAACCTATTATTTTATGGCAAAAATATGGAGTTTTTTAACTCGTATTCTAATCTTATCTATGCCCGATTTGAACCTTATTTTCTTATTTTGACCAAACTCATCTCATCCCACGGAGGTTGGTTGAGCATCCACACTATTCCTATGGACGCTAAGACATGTATCATTTCAGTCCATATAATTTAATCTATGCTCCATGCCAAATAATTTAGGTAAATACACGTTTTGTACTGTTTTTTAAAACAGTCCCTTATTTCAACTTAAAACCTTTGTAAGCTTTATTTTAATCATCTAAGACCTAACACAATGCCATAACTAATTGAAAACACCCTCAAGAACATAACCACATATATATATTCAGAACTTAAACATCCATTTTCATGGATGAAAATCAAAGAAAACAAGAAATAAAAAGATAGGGATTACAAAAGAAAGATTAGGGCTTACAAAAGAAAGATTAGGGCTAGAGAATCAAACACCAAACACTCTTCTCTTGTGTGGGCTGATTCGAACCAAAGAACACCCAAAACTCAAGAATAAAAAGCTTCTAACCCTTCCCTAATAATGATAATACTCTTCCAACAAAACCCCAATCAAAACCCTTCAAGAAAACATCAAGAAACAAGCCCTAACTTCTTCAAATCTTCATGAATCTTTACCAAACTTTGCAAGAGGCTTTAGGATGGTGTTATAATGAATAAAAGGAGTAGGAAAATTTTGTGAGAGTGGTGATGGTGGTGCTATGGTGTACGGCAGCAGCAAGAGAAGGGAAGGAAGGAGAGAAATTTTTGAAGTTGGATGATTTACTTTTGCATGTATGGAAAAATGGAAGAGTATAATTATGTTTTATGGAGAAGTGCATTGAGTTTGTGTGTGGACTTGTACAAGCCGGCCTAGGGCCTTGATTTGTGAAAAAATAATTTTTTTTTATTTTTTTGTTTATAAGATTTAATTAAGGTATAGTGTAAGTATAAATTAAATAAAGGTAAGGTTTAAGGTAAAACGCGAGTTTTAAGCAA
>BQNB010135088.1:0-18212 GCA_026074375.1 Tanacetum coccineum | reverse complement strand
TTATATCATACCCGTGAGTTTGTTGACATTTTTCCTAAAGGGTTGACTTGGTTGACTCGTGGGGATTTTATATTTTGATTAATATTATACTACTATTTGATATATAATTACCCCTAAAAAGGTACATTATCAGTCGTCACAAACGAAATCCTAACAACATCAGTGATCTCGGGACGTAAAAACCCAAAAACCTTGCAACTACATGCTCTTCTTCTTCGTTTGCATCACATCGCATACGTAACCGATCAAACTCATCAATGAGCACTTCAACTGTAAATGTTCCTTGAGAGAAATTATGGTAATCCAAAAAATCTTCTTGCGTATAATTAACAGGCAAAAACTTTTCCTTCATCAAATTTTTTCATCTTTTCCCATGCCTCTACCTTTGACTTACCCGCCAAATATCGTTGTTTCTTTACAATATCCCGCCACAATAGGGATGAGCAAAAGAACCAAAGAACCGGATCGGAACCAAGAACCAGACCGGAACCAAGAAGAATCGAACCGGAACCAGAACCAGAACCGCCAGTTCCGATTCCGGTTCTTGAGTTTGAGATTTTTTAGTTCTTGGGTCGGTTCTCGGTTCCTACTTTTCTAAAAAATTCGATTCTCGGATCCATCGGTTCAGGTTCCAGTTCCATCGGTTCCAGAGCCATGCTCATCCCTACGCCACAATGAGGCAAGTTGACGAAGTTTCATAGCTACCACTTTAACCTTCAATATTTCGTGTACATCCCACAAATCAAATATATACGCTCAACCGTGCTAAACCAATCTATAAAATCATCTGGGTGACTCTTACCAACGAACTCATGTATCTCAACTCGTAACCCGAGACTACGTAAGGGGTCTTCCCGACGATCAACTCCACGGCGATCCGCCGACCACGAACATAACTAAAAGGGTTTTCCTCATCTTGGGTTTCCCATGTTCGTTCCGACGACCATTGATCTTCCTGCTTTGAGTTCAAGTTCTTGGATTCGTTGTTGGAGGCGTTCGATCTCCACATCACGCGGTTCAAATTTGTTGCCTACTTCGGCGGTTCTACGGTTAACCGAATTATGTCCACGCTTTCGTTCGGCCATTAGTACCAAGAGCTCCGATACCAAATAATGTCGAATCGTAATTGCCAAATAACAAGAATAACAAGAAGATAAATTCCCAAGTTGGGTAATTCTTTTATTAACTTCAATGAAAAACTAACGCTATCCATAAACCCTAAACAAAGAGCGTATTTAAACGAATGAATAGAGAAGAAAGCTAATCTTTTATACCAAAAGTGTAAAATCCGTACATAACAAAGTAGAAACAAAAAATATCATATTAAACCCGAAACTTAAAAATGACATAACATTTAAAACTGAACTTTTTGGTTTGAACATAAATCATAAGATCTATGCTAAATTCAGAATATTTGGTTCCCGTGAATCACAATTTCAAGGACATTCATTGTGATCATATTTGTAGTGTTCCAAAAGAAGCAACAAAATAGACCACTTACTTTTGTCGCACAAGTAACTAGTTGGGAGCTGTTCTTGAAATATCTTAGACCATTCATTTTTTTTTAATGGCATAATTTTATTAAAAAATTAGCAAGGAGTTAGGAATTTAAAAGGTTATAAGATGAGGTTTTTTAAGCCAATCAATCGAACTAAAAGAAGTCTTACATCTATATCTACACCAATAAAAAGAACGGGACACGATATCCTCAAAAAGGGACGTCTTCGTAGGAAGATCCGAACTAAAAATACTCTTGTTGCGAAAATTCCAGATAAACCATCACATAATATAGAAAACTCCTTCAAGCAACTTTTTATACCTAATGTGAAAACGAAGATTTAAAAGTTACTCTAACCATTCTTCATAACATGTTACTCATAGGAAGTTATTTACTTTTAGCAAGTTATTTTAGTTTTATGACAATATTATTTCTTTTGGTAGTCAGATATACTCATTTTTGTGCTTTGTATTTGACTCAATCTTCGTTCACTTATGCACGGAGTAGTTGTTTTAGTTCAATTTTTCAACCACCTCATTTGTATACTCAGGTCTTTGATCGTTCTTTAGTTTGAACGTATTTCAACGTTCCTTTCAAAGACTTACCAATAAGTATGATAATTTTATTGTCAATTGTCAAAAATTCCTAATAATTTAGAAGTCAACACGAGCATCAGCCACCAATATGAAAATAGCCGGCGTCGAGTGAGAAACGACCAAATATTTTGCAACTGGTCATTATAATTAGTTGTTTGTTGTGTTGTTCGCTTCATAAATTTGACTGTCTATGTTTAGCTTCTAGTTTCTTGCTAGTAGCTTTCTTTTGTTAATATAGTTTTGCCGTTCATTAAGAAATTAAATAAAAAATAAAAAATTAGTTGTTTGTTGTGAGCTAGGTGTATCATTCATACCCTGTTTAGACGGGATCATATCATTGTTGTTGTACCGCAATTGATATGATTTATCTTTAAATTTTTGTTTTTATTGTTTAGTGGTAGGTTATTATTATCCTTGAAATGATAGTAATACTCTTTTCGTTTTTAGTTTTTTATTTTATTTTATTTTTATTTTAATACTTTTGTTTTTTTTATAAAACTGTAAAATAGAAAGTACGGAAAAAAATATAAAGTTTGACAAATAAAAAGTATTAAACTGATTAAAAATACGGAAATAATAAAAAATTGTGTTATACTGTAAACAGTTGATTAAAAGAAAGTGTAGGCTGTAAAAAGTACGGATTATAATGTGCCGGGAGAAGTACCAATAACACAACCCTATTGTTAGTAAATCTTTCACATCTAATTTATTTATTTATTAGGAATTTCTCGCATCTCTTCAACGGGTTTCATCCAATTAACAATCAAAAGATTGGAATTCTAAACCTCGATTTCATTTTCAACGTTGTATATATGCTTGTTTAGATATGCTTTATTTGATGTGAAAAAAATTGTATGTGAAGGACTGATATGATGATGGTAGATTCTCTAGACATATTTTAAGATACATATAAAGATGTGTATTAGAGTTAAGTACATTTTTAGTCTTTGTGGTTTGTAGCGATTTCACTTTTGGTATAAAATTCAAAAAAGTTTCATTTTTGGTCCGAATTTCAAGTTTCCTTTCACTTTTGGTCCATTCGATCCATTTCCAACTGTGAAATTCGGACCAAAAGTAAAACGAAACTTGAAATTCAAACCAAAAGTGAAACGAAACTTGAAATGAAACTTGAAATTCGAACCAAAAGTGAAACGAAACTTGAAATTCGGACCAAAAGCAAAAAAAATTTGATTTTTGAACCAAAAATGAAATCGCTACAAACCACAAGGGCCAAAAATGTACTTAACTCATATGTATAACATTTTAATATTCACATGACAACAAATCAAAGTTAAAAATAGTACTCGTGCCAAATATATTCAATTTCATTATCCATAAAGCATCATCTTTTCCAAAAGAGAAAAAAACAAGACAACTACATTCCACTAGCTAAAACTTGTATAGTTGTATGTCATAAAGACGAATAGACAAGACCAACATCTTTCGATGTCAAATTGGAAACGTGAACATCTAAAATAAATACAATATTTCTTAAATTACCCTCGCCGCCGCGATCATCTCTAGCAAGTCAAACTCAAGCACGAGCTCTCTTAAGAGACGTTAACGTAATTTTAGCACCTAAAGGCGATGTACCAACCTCAATATCAAATGAATCATATCGACGAAAAAGTTCAACCACAAACAACCTTGTAATCAACACGACAAAATCTTTTCCAGCACATTGCTTATTCCCTGCGGTCGGGGTCTCAGTCTCGGGTCCATTAGACCAAGTCACATACTTCAAAAGCTTCTCACCTTCACCAACAAACCGGTCCGGCACAAACTCTTCAGGCCGGTCAAAAATTTTGGGATCTTTGGTCGCAAATGGCTGGTAACCAAACAGCATTTCCCCTTCTTTGACTTTGAAAACGGCATCGTGTGACTCGATTGTCATGTCTTGCTTCGCTTTCCCATATTGTAAGGCCACTGGTGGCTCGATACGGAGAGACTCGTATACTACAGATTTCATTAAAGGCATTTGTTCCATTGCAGCCATTGTTACCTGATAACATATAAACAAACAAACATATGAGAATATTACTTACTTTCAACTTTCAACATCTTTGTTATTTTAATTTTTTGGTCTGTTCATGTTTACTGATTCAATCTATATAATATAGCTTATTCTGTTTAGAAGTACAAACTTAATCAATTAAAAAAGAAAAAGAAAAATCTTTTATTTTATCACTTACGTGACAATGCCATTTCAGACATTGTCGCGATATAAATTTATGGGTTAAAATCATGAAATAGTAACCAAGTTTCAGTTTTGTTCCAATTTTGTCATTACAACTTTGTTTTGATTATAAAATAATAATCAAGTTTGAAAAGTGTTCCGTTTTAGTCACTCAAAGTTTCGTTAGTGTTCTATTATTATGTAATTTTTATGTTTGAGTGACTAAAACGGAACACTTTTCAAACTTGGTTATTATTTTATAATCAAAACAAAGTTGCAGTGACTAAATTGGAACAAAACTGAAACTTGGTTACTATTTCATGATTTTAACCCTTTTTTTTTATTATGAACCGAAAAATGTAAAAACTAAAATTTGAAAGTAAGTACAACCACAATGAAAAAATTATTTATGTCGTGTGTTATTTCATAATTTTGTTCATGTACTCGTATATTATATTAGTCATCTCTTTTCAATTTTTCACGGAATTGTATATTTTTTTATCTCATAATCGATATAAATCGGAACGCTTAAATTTATCTCAAATATTTATGTAACTAAAATAAATTTGTTAAATATCTATTCAATACTTGTAACTCAAATTAATTGTTTACTGTTAAAGTAGATACAAAACTTTAATAAAATTTATCATATTACCCTTACTTATTATTACAGAATTTAAAGAGTTATTAATTAATTAGGTAATAATAGTTATGTTTTTCTATATTTTTTTTCCAAAGAGTAGTTATTTTAACGGGAGAAGTACAATAACAAATGTAATATAGTCTGTGTGACGGTGGGTTCAAGCCTCGTAGATTAGTCGGCCAAAAGATCAGATACTGTGGTTATCAAAAGAAATAAAACCAACTTTTGTGGATACCATGATTATCCAATTTCTTATCAAAATATTATTTTCTTATTCATTTACATATACAACCAATACATATAACCAATCTTAACTTTTTTATCATTTATTTATCAAAAACCCAACCTAACATTATATTAGAAAAGTCTTTATTAGTTTTAAAAAAAAACTAAACTTTGTTACCATTTGATTAGCCATTCATAATGTAACACGTGGCGAGGTTGGATCATATATTTTAGAAAGTCTCCAAACGAACTGGTGGTGGTGACTATCTCTTTCTTTTTTGTATGTACTTTAAATATAATTTTTTTTATCTTTCAACCCTCCAACCGGTTGGGTTGAATCATGAATAAACATAGTCTTAGGATTGAAAATAATGATTAAAAAAGGGACTTTCGACAGAGATGGCTAATATATACATACAGATGACTCATCACTTATGTGTGTTAATTTGTGTATCTAGTGCATATCGTCTCACATCCTTTTGTAACCTAAATTTCGTTTTTGTGATAGATTCACTCTTCGCCCGATCACCTTACTCACCTAAGAATTTCCCTTGAAGATATAGAATCCGCCACCAACAACTTTGATGAAATAAATGGCATAGGCACAAGTGGGTTTTATAAGGTATACAAGGGAGAGCTCGTGTGGTCCGGTGAGTTGGTTAATATCACTGCTTGGAGGTTATTTAATAAAGAATGGGATGAAATAGAACAACAGTTTTGGACGGAGATTTCCATGCTATCTAGTCTCCAGCATAAAAATCTTGTTTCTATTTTTGGGTTTTGTAATGAAGTTGGTGCAGAGACCATCATTTACAAGTGCCCGTCAAGGGGAAGGCTTGAATACTTTTTGAGTAACCCGATGTTGACATGGGTGAAGAGACTGGATATATCTATCGGTATTGCGCGTGCATTAAGCTACATACATTATGACGAGCCACGTGATTTTAGTGTTATACACCGGAACATCAGCAGTGAAGCAATTCAATTGAATAATGACTGGGAACCCAAGTTATCTCAATTTCAGCATTCCATGAATATTAAAGCATCTGAAAGGCACCATACTTTCCATAGTGATTCAGTTTGGTCTACGAAGGGGTATACAGACCCAACATATGTAGAGACTGGCAAAGTGAACCACAAGTCAGATATCTACTCCTTTGGGATAGTATTGTTTGAACTATTGTGTGGTAGGAAATCAGTAAGAGACGATCAAGATAATAAGTATCTGACTCCGGTGGCAATTTTTCATTATAGAGAGAAAATACTTGATGGTATAATTGATCCGGATCTATGGAAACAAATGGATCCGCGATCATTGAACATTTTCGCTGAAACAGCGTATGAGTGCTTGAATGAAGAACAATCGCAACGCCCAAATATAGATCAGATTGTCACAAGACTTGAGAAAGCGTTGGAACTTCAATTGGAATGTGAAAATGCTGTAAGATTGTTTTTTTCTCTTTATCTTTCTATCACAATAACTACTCTATAATACGATCAACTACTTATTGCTGTGTTTGTTGCCATTGATGTTAAAGGAACACTCATCAGTTGTGGACAAAGTTGGAGGGACATCATCCGGTCATGAGGAGGTAATTAATTTTTTTAAGTCTTGTTTTAAGCCACTGAAATCATTAAAAAATGAGGAAAATGTCAAAACAGGAGAAATGATAAAGAAAGATGTGAGTAGAGAGGGGGCACTCGGCAGAATTATTTGTACACAGAAAAAGAATTTGAAATTAACTATAAAGTGTTAGGTGATTATACCTTATAATACAATTTTCAACTACAAAGTTTTGTTAATGACCGTGAATAATAAGAACTGTGCACAGAGTGGAGTCAACAAAGATGCTCAAAGGTGTATTTTTAACAATATTTCTGGTCAAAAAAAAAAAAAAAAAAAAAAAAAACGCTTCATCAGTGTCTATCCATTTTTATTTTCTATCTAATGGTTTTAGATTAATTCTTATTTTAATTATTAATTTAAAAACTCCAACTTTTTCAACCCTATTTTTTTTTAAAAAATTAAATATCTACACACGTTAAATCGTTACGCAAAACGAAACATACCATCGCGACGAGAATTAAATCATCTTTCTATAGAGGGGCACTTCTATATACTTTCGACGAACTTTTTTTTCGATTTTTTTTCTCAGCCACGTCTGGAAAAATCTCTTGTGATTTCATAAAATCACATGTGATTATGATACAAATCTCATGTGATTTTTTCAGACGTGATTGAAAAAAAAAATCGAAAAAAGAGTTCGTCGAAAGTATATAGAAGTGCCCTCTATAGAAAGATAAAAAAAATACTCGTTGTGATACTTTCGACGAACTTTTTTTCCGATTTTTTTTCAATCACGTCTGAAAAAATCACATGAGATTTGTATCACAATCTCATGTGATTTTTTAAGACGTGATTGAAAAAAAAATTCGAAAAAAGAGTTCGTCGAAAAATCACATCTGAAAAAATTACGTCTGAAAAAATCACATGAGATTTGTATCACAATCTCATGTGATTTCATAAAATCACATGTGATTTGTGATACAAAGCTCATGTGATTTTTTAGACGGTGATTGAAAAAAAAAATCGAAATAAAAAGGAGTGAGTCGCAAGTATATAGAAGTGCCCTTTAGAAAGATAAAAAATTACTCGGTGCGATAACTTTCGTACGAACTTTTTTTCGTTTTTTTTTTCCGTTTTTGTTTCAATCACGTCTGAAAAAATCACATGAGATTTGTATCACAATCTCATGTGATTTCATAAAATCATGAGATTTTTTCTGACGCGTTGAAAAAAAAAAATTCGAAAAAAGTTCGTCGGCGAACGGGGAAAACTCCGCCCGAACCGAACGGAACCGCGAAAGTATTGTTCGAAAGCGAGAACGATCCGATCGACGAAATCGAACGGCGGGGGGCTCGTCGAAAGCGAGAGATAAAGCCGCCCGCTGTCCCGAAAGTGCGCGAGGACGTGAATCGCACCCGCCAGGGCGTCTGCCGATACGGGCTGAAGACGACGTCGCCGGCGAAACGGAAAGCGGAAATTCGAACCGACGGAGCGAAAGACCGAAAGTTTCGCCTGAATGGGTAGAACGATCGCGAACTCGCCGAATAACGAAAGTATATATAAGTGCCCCTCTATAGAAAGATAAAAAAATACTCGTCGCGATGGTGTATTTTTTTTCGTTTAACGATTTATCGTTTGCTAGATATTTGAGTTTTAAGAAAAAGATGAGAAAGTGGATGATGTAAAAATGAGCGGTTAAGATTAACCCATTTTTTTTTTCCTTTGTTTTTTGAGGATCTCAACTCTTTATTCTTATTAATGTTTAAGAATCAGTGCGTATGGATTGCTTAAAATAACGGTGACGGGAAATTGTTGTCATTGTTGTTTGGTACTTCTCAAAAATATATAGGGTGTTTTGAGGTTTAAAAGAAAACAAAACAAAAAATAGGGCATAAATGTTTTTTCCGGTTATTATTTTGTGTACAAATAAATACACTCCATTCACATATCACTTCCCTAAACTATTATATATTTGTCCTGAAGGAGGTGGTTGCGTGTTATGCTTAAATTGAGGTTCTAGTTATACATGTAGAGATAATTTACAAATATAAGAAAATCTTTTCCAAGTTGACTGAAATTACTTCGTAATGTTGTCTTCTGTGGTACATATAGGGATCAACGAGTCACTTCACATCCACAAGCGTTGAATCCAATTCCAGCAAAAAGACGATGTCTTCCCTAAAATACCTTTCTCACTCACAACTCAACTATGAAGATCTAGAATCCGCAACCAACAAATTTGCTCATGAGAATGTCATCAGAGTTAAAACATATGCATGGGTTTACCAAGGGCGTATGTTGCATTCTGGACAGCGCATCGGTATTGTTGCACGGGGGCTCTATTCTAATTATACAACAGATGAGAGCAAAAAGTTTAGGACGGAGAAGTCGATGCTTTCTACTCTCAATCATACGAATTTAGTGTCTGTTATTGGGTTTTGTGATGACAATATGTTTATCGTATACAAGAAGGAGGCCAACGGAAGTCTCAAGAAATATCTAAGTGACGAGACCCTCACATGGATGCAAAGGTTGAAGATATGTCTGGGCATTGCAAATGCATTGAGTTACATCCATTATGATGTTGGACGAGATTTTAGCGTCATACATTGCAACATCAAGAGCTCGATAATTTTACTCGATGAAAAATGGGACTCCAAGTTATCTGGTTTTAAACTTTCATTAAAAAACACAGTAGCTCGGAGGCACCGTCTTCTTCTTACTCGTGATATTGTTAAGAATGCGTACCTGGACCCAAAATATAGAACGACTGGCGGTGTAACCCACAAGTCAGATGTGTATTCGTTCGGGGTTGTATTATTTGAAGTCTTGTGTGGAAGGAGTGCAGTTCTTCCGGATGAAGAGTTGGAAGAGGGGTTATTAAGTCAATTGGCCAAATCTCATTTAGATGATATGATTCATCCACATTTACGAGAACAGATGGACCCCGAAGCATTCAAAATCTTCTCGGAGACAGCATATTACTGCATACAAGAGGAACGGGCAAAGCGCCCACATATAGATCAGGTTGTTAACAGACTTGAGAAAGCTTTGCAACTCCAATGGAAACACGAAAATCCAGTTGACAGTACATCATCTAATCGTTTGAAGGTAATTATTATTTTTAAACTCTCTTTTTGTTTAGTTTTTTATTAAGTCCTGTAAAATTGAAGTGTCTGTCTAGATATATGTTGTCTGTTTGTAAATGTATATATGACTGTTTGTTTTGTGTGCTGCTAGAGTGTCTTAATTATTAAAATTACTTTTATACCCTAAAAACAAGTTATGTGGGATTATAGGTGAAAAAGTAGGAGGGTAAATATGTAAAATTATGATTTAAGTCATAGACTTAACATGGAGACCCTCCTGCTCCTGGCTTTTTCTAGAAAGTCATTTGTTAATTTTAAGCACAAAACAAACAAGTTTTTAGTGACTTAATTAATTTAACAATTTTTCAATTAAGACTCTTTAAGTCTTTATCAAACACTACCTTAATTTGACGCCGATTAAGAATTATCCTAATTAATAAACAAGGGTTACTTATATTATTAAGAGTTAATTACATGGTTCGTCCCTGTGGTTTAGGCAAAATCCCTAATTGAGTCCCTATCTTTTTTTTCTTGCTTCGTTGATCCCTATCTTCAAACTATTGCACACCATCCACCCCTATCTCCAAATTCAGTTAAGTGGGCTCGTTAACTCACCCACCCACAGGGGTATTTCTGTCTTTCCATGTTTTATAGGGACTGACCATGTAATTTTATAATTAGAATACTTTTTTAACTATAATACTTTTTAACCATAATATCTTTTATAAAAAAAATATTATAAAATAAAAAAATTTATATTTTTTCATTCGTATTAAATTAAAAAAAAATACAAAATTTTATTTTATTTACGTTGTTATTCGTTAAAAAATTAAAAAAAATTTCTTACTTTATAAAATCTTAATTTTTTAAAATAAATTTAAATCTTTTTTCGTACTTTTTATATTAAAAAAATATTTTTTTATGTTATTTTTCCTAAAAAACTTAAATTTTTTTACAAAAATTTTAAAAAGAAATTTCCTACATTTTTAAAATCTTGATTTTTTTTAAAAAATTATTTTTTTCGTACTTTTTAAATTTAACTTTTAAAAAAATTTAAAATTTTATAAAGTAATTTTTTTAGAAAAAGTACGAAAAAAGATTTTAAAATTTTACAAAAAAATTTAAAATATTTTTCTTACTTTTAAAATCTTGCTTTTTTTTTAAAAAAAATTTCGTACTTTATAAAATTTTAATTTTTTTACGAAAAATAACGTTAATTTTTTTTTAATATAAAAAGTATGAAAAAAGATTTAAATTCATTTTACGAAAAAGACGAACGAAAAAATATATAATTTTTTTAATAATATTTTTTGTATAAAAGATATTATGGTTAAAAAGTATTATAGTTAAAAAAGTATTCTGGTTATAAAATTATATGGTCAGTCCCTATAAAACATGATAAGACAAAAATACCCTTGAGGATATGTGAGTTAACGAGCCCACTTAACCGAATTTGAAGATAGGGGTGGATGGTGTGCAATAGTTTGGAGATAGGAATCAACGAAGCAAGAAAAAAAAGATATGGATTCAATTAGGGATTTGCCCTAAACCATAGGGGCAATTTTACGAAAATGACGCAACGAAAAAAATATATAATATTTTTTTTAATTAACTATTTTTGCTAATAAATAGATATTATGGTTAAAAAGTATTATAGTGTAAAAAAAGTATTCTAGTTAGTAAAATTATTATGGTCGTAGTCCCTTATAAAACATGATAAGACAATAAAATGACCTGAGGATTATAGTGAGTTAACGAGTCCCACTTAACCGAATTTTGAAAGCTAGGTGATGTTGTTTATCGGTTATTGTCATCCCATGAATCACTTTAAAGCTTCCTTCTACATAGAAGCTGATATCATGTTAGTTGATGAGTATGTTTTCAAGTAATCTTCAACTTCTTTGACGATGTATTTTACTTGAACACGCTGACATTAAGAGCCTTAGGTATCATAACTTGGCAACACCAAGTTTTTGCTGCCACGTCAGCGCCACATCAGCATAACACCAACACCAACACCACTCCTCTAATCATAACACCAAATAACACCACTCACCTCTTTATTTTCATAAAACCCCCTAAACAATTATTTCATTATTTTAACAAACTAACCATTTCATTCATAAAATTCAAATACACATTACAATACTAAAAAAACACACATTAAAAAAAAATTCCGAAATTAAAAAAAAAAAATACGCCCCGGCGACTAATCTTCTTCCGATGCTTCTTCAACTTCTTCTTCAAATGCTTCTTCAACTTAGTTTAACGTATAACCAGCATATCCTTGTTATACTAGTATTTTTTTTGTACGATGAGTAATAATGTAAAAAACTTTATGCATGTGATTTTGATTTTACATTATTATGTTTTTTAACATTGTATTTAATAACTCAAAGATTATAATATTTAATTAAACTAAAAATATTATACAAAACTAAATTTTTGTAACCAAGGTGGTGAATATTGAAGTATGAAATAATTTATTTTATATACAGTAATATTTTAGTAGTGGGTTCATTATGAATGCATAGAAGATATTTTAATAGTGGGTTCAATATTTTATAGTGTTTTTCAAATTGAAAATATGTATTCAACATAAAAATATTTAAAATTTTATTATACAATATATGATCATTTTGTGAAATACTTGAACATGTGTATAGGTATGATATAATATGTTTGGTTTAAGGGCTTAAAATGATCATACCCAAAAGCTGATGATTTTCTATAGTCAACAATTCCTTTTGTAATTTTTACATACTATTACCCGCTTTATCTTTTCTATTTTTATTACAGTATATTTTTTTCCCTTCACACAACCACTAATAGAATGCTACTCTTTTCCTTTTTCTAAAAACGGCAAAACAGTTTTACAAAAGGCACCCGAGGGAAACTGTTAACAACATAAAGATATATACCTTTAAGAGGGAGGAATAAATAATTAAAGAGGAATGCTAGAAACACAAAAGAATTCCCACAAAATATTTTACAAAATGATATGTCATGCACTTGTGGATGCATGTAAAAGAGAGAAGTTAAGAGGAATTCTTTTGTGGTTCTAGCATTCCTCTTAATTAAAAGACAAGAACTAATCTGTCATCCCCTAAACTAACAACGTGTCGTTGTAAACCAATGAAGAACTGTTTGACTTAATATCCAATTTGACTTCCCCTTATCGTTTTGAAACATGCCATGTGTAGTTATTTACTATCTTATAATCTTCATTTTAATTTTCACATTAATTTTAGGGATGAAATCATTTTCCTACTAGTTAACTTGAAACAAATCTTGAACGTTTTCATATTTTTTAAATGTTAATTAGTTATAGATTATGTCCTATTTCACTCCAATCCTTACTAGCATTAATGAGGTGATGCATGACTCCATAATGTTGCAGGAGAAGAACTTTGAACACTTGAAGATTGGACTAGACCTTATAACCAAGGCTACCAAGAATTTTGACGACACATGTTGCATCGGGTCAGGCGGATTTGGTAAAGTGTACAAAGCAGATCTCGAACATTTTGATAGCAGTAATTCCTCATCGGTAGAAGGTGTGAGTAAATGCGATTTACCCAGAAAGCGAAGCACGGTAGCCATAAAGCGCATTAACAATCGAGAAGGAGAACAAGGGTTCATTGCAGAAATTGAAACTCTAACTAGTTGTAAGCATGAGAATATAATCTCTCTTCTTGGTTTTTGTTATGAAGGTAATGGTGCAATGATCTTGGTTTATGAGCATGCTTCGAAAGGAAGTCTTGAAAACTATTTGGGAAGCAGTGATAAAATGACTACTTTTACTTGGGTGCAACGTCTAAATATATGTCTTGGTATTGCACATGGTTTGAATTACATTCACAACAACATAGAACATGGCAAACAAAAGATGATACATCGTGACATCAAAAGTGATAATATTCTATTGGGAGATAATTGGGAGGCAAAGATTGCCGATTTTGGGCTCTCCAAATTCAACCCAGCAGGTCAAACGGCCAGCACTATCTATACCAATATGATTGCAGGTACATACATGTATTTGGATCCCGAATATCAGAAGGATGGTAGATTAAATAAGAAATCAGACATTTACTCATTTGGAGTAGTGTTGCTTGAGATCTTGACCGGGAGGCTAGCGTATGATTCTGTATACACCAAGGTGAATGAGAAAGGAATTATGCAGAACCATTGCATAAGAGATCATTTTAAAAGGGATACAATAAAATGATATGTTGATCACAAGATTAAGGAGGAGACCGATGAACATGTCTTTTCTTTAAGTAAAGGACCCAATAAAGAGTCTTTGGACATGTTTTTAGAAGTCGCATTTCCTTGTGTGGCAGAAACTCAAGCGCAGCGTCCAACGATAGAAGTTGTTATCAAAGAACTAAAAAAAGCGTTAAATTGTCAGGTAAGTCACAATGAAAATTCTTTAGATAGCAGGTAGTAGTTTCAGTTTATTTTTTACTTATCAAATCAACTGACTGACCCATGTTTCACAGGAGAACCATAAGGACAACCTTAAACTGTCACTTGAAGACGTAAAGTTAGCCACGCAAGACTTAAGTCAAGACAATATCATCGGACAAGGAGATTTTGGGAATGTTTACAGAGGAGTAGTTACTCACGCTCATGTACATAGTTTCATTGCGGCAAAGCGGTTGGTCAAGAAGTCTGTTGCAAAAGATGCTGAATTTATGACAGAGGCTGGGAAATCCATTATTGGGTATAATCTTGGATAATAATGTCATTGGTCTGTAGGCTACTGTGATGAAGTGGATGATAATAAAATTAATCGTAATATGAGTATGAATCAGAGGTAGTCATGATATGTGTTGAGTGATGATTAGTTTTCGATGGGTGATGCGGCTTAAAATATGCATCGATATTGCAATTGGGTTGGAGTTTCTTCATGGAACTGTTTCAAGTCCAGAAATGGTAATACATAGGGACATCAGCAGCAACAACATTCTACTATTTGAGCATGGAAAGCAAAAAATTACCGATTTGGGCTTTCCTTGGTATGTCCATCGAATCAGAATAAGCAGACTAGGTCATTCGATAATTGGTTACAGGACATATCGGCTATCGTGACCCCACTACACTCAAAAACAGGTTCATTAACTAAAGGAGTCTGATATTTTCTCACTCGGGTGCGGTTTTACTTGGTCGTATTGTGTGGGAAACTTTATGCATCCGAAAAGATTGATGACGAGTATCTTTATTTACCTTTTTGGTATATACACTTTCATGTCGGAAAACTTTGATTAGTTAGTTTTTTGATGGTATCAAAGACCAAATTGGGCCACAGTTATATATTACCTTTACAAGGGATTGCCCTGCAATGCTTACATAAATGAGGGAAGTCGACCAACAAGCTATGTAGGTGGTCATTACAGCTAAAGAAAAGCATTTGGATTTCCAGGTTAGTTTCTATATTTTGACAAAAACTGGTCTAAACTTTTGATTCGTTTATATCTAAACTAGGGCCTTTAATGTTTTTATTAACTTAAGGAAAGTAATTGTTATGAAACATGAGTTTATTAATAGATTAATGTATATACAGGAGGATTATGAGAAATGGGAGCCCGAATTGCCTAAAGATTATAAAAAATTAATCCCAGATGTCAAAGTGCCCTGAGATCTATTCTACCATCAAGAAAGAGGATCTTTACAACATTTTTTCAAAGGGAATCCTCCTTCAACAAGACAAAGTGGTAATCAGTTCATTTACCACTTGAAGGATAGTTGATAATCACACGTGCATTTATTATATTACACATCATAACATTGAGTCTAAATTTTTATTTTATTTTGTATAACAGTTGCTGTCATTCGATGGTTATAGAGAAAGAAATGAAATGGTGTCAGCGACAATGTTTTCTTACATAAATAGTTGTCCGCATCAGTGGAAATCTCTTCCAGAATCAAGGTTATTCTCTCTACCTCTCTAACTTGTTAGTACATAAGCATACATATGCAGTGTTATTAGAAGTAAGTTTTAATTAATTTATAATTTTGAATTTAGTTACTCTACCGTTTAATGCATGACAAATTGCTTACGGTAGCATTATATAATGATCATAATGATCCAGTTGGATCAAACTTAAGAACCCCGTTGAGTAAGTTCACATTTTGCCCACTTGCTTATCACAATGATAGCTTGAACTTACACAAAACATATTTGAATCCCATTTGACTCTATTATGGTAGAACAGCTCTTTTACATTTCAAGATTAGTCCTGCATACATACATATCAACAATGAGAGCAAATGTTGTACATGACAAAATTGATTTTAATACTCACTATACGATTGGGAACTCTAATTTTATAAACCTTCTAATAAAGTAGTTGAGGTATGCCCCTGTTTTGAGTGCTCTGTTCTCATGACCGTGAATTAGAAATTTTGCTAGCATCTTGATAGACTTTTTTTTAGTAATTGTTAATACAAATAATGTCTAAAAAACGTTATTTATATTTTTCGACCTCTCAACGTTTTGATAATAACAAAATGTAAAAATGTTTACAATAAAAATAAACGTTTATAAATTATTAAATGTAAAATTTCATTTCTAAGATTAGTGATCACTTAAGGTATGAACAAACAAAATAATTAAGCATGATTAGTGATCAAGAAAATATGTTTTCTTTAGATCTCATTTAATTCTACAAACGATTTTCTCAAAATACTTTACAAAATGTTTTCATAATTAAAGAAAAAGTCTTATTAAAAACTTAAAAACTTTGAAATCAATAATTTTCCCTCCAAAATAGGAAGGTTCCATAACAGATACAACATTCGATCCACAAAAGACAAAAACAAAGAGCAGAGTGTAGTGGCGGTCCATAATCAGGCCCTGGCGGACCCTTTATATATAAAGGACCGCCGCAGACCGCCTCCAGATGACTGTTGGGATTCACTGCCTATAAATATTGCTCAAATTCCCGCAGAATAACATTCCTCTATGCACGTAGAAATTTTTCAGTCCTTTCTTTTCTTCTCTTTAAACCTTCTTTCTATCACTAAATAACTCTTGATCACTAACATACTTTAGATCTTGTTTCAAGTGATCATCTTCTTCTCATCTCTTCCCTCTCATTCAAGTGCAAGAGAAGAACACTCGTATTCGTCAAGAAACGAAGTGTTAATTAGTGATCTCTCCTCTTTTCTTCTAAGTACCAAACCTCTATTGTATTTATCTTGTGTATTTGTGTGATTCGGATATTGTGTAGATCCGATAGTGTAGATCTTGTGAGTGTGTATATCTTGTGAAGTGGTAGATTGGTTCTAGCTAAGATTAGGACTCGACATTTAGCTTAGTGTCGGAAAATAACGTAAGCGACGTGTAAACGGTTTTCTCCGCCTAAAGGGGGCTTGTTGACATAGTGAAATCTCGAGTCGGATACTCGGGGAGTAGAGTAGGGCGAAGAGGTGCTTCGTAGCCGAACCACTATAAAATCTCGGTGTCTTGGTTTGGTTGTTTCTTTCCTTATCTCTTTACATTATTATTGTTGTTATTTAGTTTTCGTTTAGATAGTTATTGCTTGTTGATATTGTGATTTGATTGAACATATAATTCGGATCTATAAATTTTTGAAAGTAAACTTTTAAACCGTAATCCACAATAATATTCCTACCTTTATTTGAATAGAGATTTGCCTGGTGCACTAAATTCTAATATATAATTTAAAGTCTTGTTCCAATAAATTACGAAACTCAAAAGTAGAAGTGAATGTGTAAAAAGGCTATGACTGATGTAAACTTCAATGTCTATAATATGTGCAGGTTTGAGACGGTAGTGGAGATATTAGATATTTCCAACCTGATCATCGAAATCAAGACAAGAGCTCAATTTTTATCTCCTAATGTTGTTTATGGGGTTTATTTAGTCTTCAAATTTTGTGATTCAAGGAGCTTTTCAAGTAAACCTATGTATGTTAACCTAAAGTATAGAAAGGGACACGAAAGTCTACATGCATATTTTGCAACATGGAGAGATGAGGAGTGGATGATGATTGAGTTGAACCGTTTCTCAAGTCAGAAAGAAGATGTGGTTTATGAGTTTCTACTTGAGAGCTTTTCATTGCACCATTGTGGAGATACTGCAGTTTATGTTGAAGGCCTTGAATTTCGAGCCATTGACAAAGTAAGTTTGAAAATATCCCTTGGTTCCATTCTATGTACTTTTTTAGGTTTTATAAAAGGAACATGAATGCACAGTAACAAAGATATTCATGGTATAAGTTGAATATCTAAAATAACTGTATAGGTAAAGCATGAAGAGATCGGAAAATTAAAGGAAGTCCAACAAGTCTTGAAATCAGACTTCAATGTGGATCAAGTGCAACAATTGCCAACTAACTTTGAAGAAATATTCAAGGTATGCAGAAACTATGACGAATTGTTCTGGTTGGG
>BQNB010135087.1:0-18212 GCA_026074375.1 Tanacetum coccineum | reverse complement strand
GAGTAAAAAAAATAAATTGTGTAAGTTATGGATGGCTGAGCTATTAAAGCAAACTGGTAAGACATGTGTGGTGAGGTCGTGGGTTCAAGTCCGGACATACACCTTTTTTTTATTTTTTTATTTTTGAAAACTCAAAAGATCAAAGTTGTAGATTAAGCTATTCTTAACAACTTTAACAAAGACAACATAAGCTTAAACTCAAAAATAGGCTCAAAAACAGCTTATGAAAGAGCTGTTTACAAGAAATGAGCTTATGAGCTCTTAAAGCTAATTTTTACTAAAACACTTGCACACAATTCATTATAAGCTCAAATGCAATTCTAAAAGCTATCATGGGAAGCTAATGATGTCTACTATCTAATTTTAATAAGCTAATCTAAGCATTAACACTTTAAGCTAACTAGATTTGAAGATCTAAAATGCAAACTCAGAAGTAAACTCTAAAAGTGCAAAATCAAGCTAA
This sequence comes from Tanacetum coccineum, assembly GCA_026074375.1. Classification (NCBI taxonomy): domain Eukaryota; kingdom Viridiplantae; phylum Streptophyta; class Magnoliopsida; order Asterales; family Asteraceae; genus Tanacetum; species Tanacetum coccineum. Next base: position 17,749 of record BQNB010135087.1, on the reverse strand, counting down.
GCTAAAAAGCTCATTAAGCTATACTAAACCTTAAGCTTTTAAAAACTTAACTATCTACTTATATGCTAAGAATCCAAACCATAAAAACAGCTACTATAAGCTAGAAATTTAAATTTAGAAGCTAAGTCTAGGTTACTACTGTTTTGGTCTTTTTTAGATTTTTATGAACTTTTAAAAGCAAATGTACCTAAGATATTAAGCTAGAAATTTGAAATTTAGTCTTAATCTAACTTATCCTATATCTAATCTATAAATCTACTGAGTTTTAAAAGCTAAAACTTATTTAAACTAACCTAATTTTGATTCAATAAGACCAACAGTATTAACTTATTGTTAATCCTGCTGGTGCAATTGACAGATTGGTTAAACCAAAAATGCAGGTGACCAAGGTGGTCAAACCTGCAATAGACACACTCAAAGAGTGTGTCTAAACACTTAACAAGCAAAAACTACACCTAGGAAAGCTAGGATCAAAAATCTCAAAGATCTAAAAGAACAAAAGCTCCCCTGGTGCACAGTCAAGCAAAATAAGCCATAAGATGTTTTTAAGCTTAAACTAACTTAGCAAAACTTTTTAAAACTTAATCAAATATGCAAACAAAGCTGACCAAAGAAAATTTACCCATTCACTTTGACTTTTTGAGGTCAATTAGCATTAATCCAAACACCCCTTTAGACTATAGCAGATTTCATTAAGCTTATGAAATTGAAAACTAGTTATCAAAACCTTAGTACCAGATTCCTATTAGCTTATAACAAGACTATTTAGCACAAATAAACAATTAGTTAAGCTAGAATTAAGAATCTAAAAGCTAAACTAAATATTTTTGGCTTTTTATTATTTTATGACAGTTATGAAGAAAACTAAGATCTAATATACTATAGCTAAAAAACATGATTGACAAGCAAATTAAGACAAGTAAAAGCACAAATAATCAATTAGTTAATCTAAAATAAGCAAGCTACAAGCAAATAAGCAGATTATAAACTATATAGTAAGACATGATTTAAAAGAGGAAACTTACAATAAGCTTCAGCCAAACAGAAGCTAATGTGCTCATAGAGCTTATCAACAGCTCTGGCTTATAAAATATAAGCCAGTGAAAGTCCATAGGAGCTCTTCCATTGTAAGCTCCCCTTCCATAAGCTTATAAGTCTAAAAATCCAAGGTTATTAAGCTGATTTTAGGATTTAAGAAGATTAAATGAACAAATTAGCTCTATCACAAGCTTATAGACTTGTGAGAGCTTATGAGCTTATAAGAAGCTTAACCAATGATAACATAAGGAAGTGAGATTTATGAGCTTATAACAGATTGTGCTAAAAGAGAAGTAAATTTTTATTAACTAAACTTAATTCATTAAGTAGAATTTGAGTACAATACTTGAAAACGGAAATGGATGCTTACATTGCTAAAAAAATTAACTAAATATTCATAAATTATCTACAAAGTAAAAACTTGAATAGGAAATAGAATATTATGTTGTGTCTTGTGTGAGAGTGAGCCTTTTTAATAGCATGTTGCTGATCCTTCTAGCACCTTGAGTGCTTCCACGATCCTATAAATACTATTGCAGTACATTCCTCTTAATCATTGGTTGTTAAATATTGGTCTTGCCGTTGGATCTCTTTGATAATCACACGGATTGCCAGCGTGGCAATCCGTTGATGTGACATTTGTGCTTTCATTGTGAGTGTATCCAGAGTAAAAACCATCATCTCTTGTGCTTTCACTTAATCCAACGTGTCATTCCTTTTGTGGGGATTGACCAATAAGGAATGAGAGTGGTGAATTGTGTTACACACTGCCCATGTGTACTTTGGCACCTGAATTGTCTTATTTAGCCCTCAATTGTGATTAACCCCATGATTTTAACCTTGTGGTGATTGTAGAAGATAGATGAATAGTAAAAACAGACTTTCGCGCCCATTTTTAACTATAAGGGTGCGTTTGTTTATTTGACTGAGGGTGAAAAGGGGGGTTGACCGGGTTAACTTTGGGCTTTGACCCTTTGTTTTATGAAATGGGTCGTGGGTTAGGATAATGGGATTTGGGCTAGGATTATGGTTAAGGGTTAATTCGGGTAAAAAGGGGTAAGGCCCAATTAAATTAGGGACTAGAATTGCAATTTTGGTAAATATGGGGGACTAAAATTGTAACTTTGGAATTTTGTCTTTTATGGTTTGACTTTTGTTGACCAGGAGTTGACTGAAGGTTTGAATTTTTTTTTGACTTTGGCTTTGAATTCCCGGCTTCTTTTGTGCTCTTTCGTTCCTCGTGTCCGTTGTTGTTGTCCGGTTTTGACGTTTTTTGTAATTTTTGTCTATATCCGTTACTGCACCAAAAACACAAAAAACAAGCATATATCCTGTACTTTTTTATTATGTTTTTGCTCTTTATTGGGTTTATTTTGATATAAAATGGATATGTGTTTTCACACATATCATTGTGCTGTACACTGCTTAACATTGGATGCATCTACTATATATATGTTAGCAGATAGAAAATATCCTTTGTAAAAAGATGCTTTCCAAATGATGCTAAAGATGAAGCTTCTAGATGGGACAATGGATGAAGTTTGTTATCAACTCTTGAAGATGATTGAGAAGCAAGCTGGGATAAGAAAGTGACGAGTCTCTAAGTAGCAGCAAGCATATTTTGGAAACTATAGGCTATAATGGAAGTGAGAAGGGTTTGGGTGTTGGCTAACCACCACACAATAAATGGTCATCAACTCACCATGCTTAATAGGCATTTATTGGTATTGAACCTCAATTTGAAAATATCATTAAAAACGGTCTTTTTATCCCCATGACAGCTGGTCAAAGGAAGCCTAAAAATAAATGGACTGGAGATGAGAGAAAGGCTGCTAACTTAGATCAGCGACTTAAATGTCTCATCAAGTTTGTTCTTCCAGATGACCTAATAAACCCTGTCATAAACTGTTTAACAGCTAAATCAACATGGCATGACCTGATACTGTATCATGAGGGCACCTCTGATGTGAAAAAAAGTAGGGTCATGGACATGAAATTATGCTATAACACCTTCAAATTCAAAGAAGATGAATCTCTAACATAAACTTTCACCAGATACAAAGATTTGATGAATGAGTTAGTAAATGATGGCATCAAACTTTTAAAGCTTAAAATAAATACTGGTTTTATAAATGGGTCACCAAAGAAGTGGTTAAGCTTCTGTCAAAGTCTCAGAAACACAAATCATGTAAAATATTATGAGCTTGCTTCTCTATTTGGTAAACTCAAATATGAAGAAAACCTTATAGACAATATTTATGAGATTGAAAAGAATAAATCTCTTGTCTCTGCAACACCTCTTTCAACTGCTTTCTTCTCTTCCTCTATTGTCCATGACTTTCAAGATAGTCCTCATGATGAAGAGGATACAAGAAGTAGTCAGGAGTATCTAAATGATTTTGAGGAAGAATACAAAGCAAGAGCTCTTTTAGCCAAATCTAAAAGATTCTTCAAGAAAGGTACTCAAAGATTCAGCAGTACAAAGGCAACTGACCAAATTGAATGTCACAAATGTGGCAAGAAAGGTCACTTTGCAAGAGACTGCTGGTCAAAAACCTTAGTTTCCATATATCAGTCACCTTTTCAATCAAAACCTCTCATTTCCCCTCAACACAAACCTGAACTAAGGCCTACCAAGGACTTTAAAGCCAAATACAACAAAGTCAATGCTAAACTAGCTTTCCTAAGTTCTAGTGCTTCAGCCTCTAAAGCTCCTATGGTAAAGAACAAAGGTTTCATCGCTGAAGCCTATGAATGAGATAAAGAAGAAGTGTCATCAGATGACAATGAAGTGGTGGAGGTAAAGGTACTCATGGCACTAGCTGAAGAAAATAATGTTGTTGGCAAAGAAAGTGCCAGAAATGGTGAATGGGTAAAGATCTCTATGAGAAAGGTACACACTCTTCTTGAAATGGAAGATAATGATGATAGAAAAGTCTGTCTAGATTATTTGTGTATTGATCTAAATTATGTTGAAGAACAAAGAAGCAATCTTTTGTCAAAACATAGAAATCTTGTTCATGAACTGAATACATGCAAAGAGCAGCTTTTAGTACTAAAACAAGCAAAACTTGATTTTCTTACCATGCAGCATGTAAACACTGAAATTCTCAAAGAGAATAAAAACTTAAGATCTGAACTGAAAGAGCTAAAAGAAATCACTAAAACTTGGCTTAACAGTTCTAACAAAGTAAATCAGTGTATCAGTGAACAAATCTCCTCTTAAAAAAATTCTGGGAGTTGATCAACTCACTGAAGATCCCTCCAGTTCAGGGCAAAAAGACCTAGTCTTTGTAAAATCTTTAGCTGATGACACAAAAGTGACCATACCTGGTGTTGAAAGACCCTGGTTGTCTGAAGCTGAAGGTTTTATTCTGCCAAATCATGATACTGGTAGGATACTCCCAGCTGAGTCACAAAGAAACACAACTGATCCTTCAGTTGCCTTCATTGACTCTTCAGCGACTGATTATGATTCAACAGATGAATCTTCAGTCTGTAGTACCCCTCTTCCTCTACTGAAGAAGTTGGAAGGTGTTGAACCTATTTCTGGACCAAAGACTATCAAATCAATTTTAAAGTCGAAATCCACATTCAAAGCTGAAGCTTTAAAAGGTGTCATAATAAATGAACCATCCACAGCTCCTGCTAAGGGTAACAAAAGCTCTTCAGCTTCAAAAGTTCACTCAGCTCCTGCTGGTAAACTAAAGAGTGTAAAAATTGAAGATGATCCTTCCTTAGCTATTGTAATAAAAGAACTTAACAGTCTAAAATTACAAGTTAGCAAAAATCAGTCATCTTACCCCAGAAGTAATCAATCATAACAAATTCCACAAAATGCACTTCAGAACAAATACAAAACACAATTCGAAAGGAGTTGTGATTTATGTGGCTTAAAAAATCATCTTTCTAAAAATTGTTATAAAATTATGTTTTGTAAAAGGTGTGAGAGAACTGATCACAGAACTTGTGATCGTGCTGAATACATGTCCACCATGAACATGTCTCAGCATCTCAAAAGTCTGGGTAGAGCGTCTTCAAGACCTAACATCCCAAGACCATCAAAACGCTTCTTTCCACCTTGCATTCACTGTGGTAGTATAGATCATTTATCAAATGAATGTTTATACTATCCCATATGTAAATTATGTGGAAGTTATGATCATGACACAAATGGTCATAACAGGATTATCTCTCTAGAGAAACCCTCAACATGTCACAAAAAATTATGAAACATGTGGTAGCAATATCTATACCATAACTGATCACAATGTTTATGAGTGGTTTAGAAGGGGTGAAGCACTTTAAGCTAAGAAAGCTGAAGCATTCCAATCTAAAAAGACTGAATCATCATATGCTAGCAGATCAAAGCCTCCCACTAAAAGGTGGGTTTCAAAGCAAAACTAACCATTTAACTTATTTATACTGAGTGACATTAGGAAACCCATCTGGTACCTGGACAGTGGATGCTCAAGGCATATGACTAATGTCTAAAGCAATCTGCACAAATACATGGAACAATCGGGACCTAAAGTGGTGTTTGGAGATGACTCAACATGCATCACTGAAGGATATGGTTCTATTAAATGTAACGGTATAGTTTTTACAAAAGTAGCATTTGTAAAATACTAACTTTAGTTTACATCAGCCGAGGCTATGGTTGATGCTAAATATATATTTCATTTGATAAAAAGAGTAACAATCCTTCAACTCTAATAAAGAATTGTTATGATTGCTGCTAAGAGTAAGAAGAGTATAAGTTTTTTGGACATGACATTCTGCAATCAAGAAATATCTATCCTCTGTCAAATGTATAGTATATGTACCTGTATTCTCCTAGGTCCATAAACCATGAAAAATATAATCTCGTCATTATTGATGAATACTCAAGATACACTTAGGTATACTTCATGAAGAAGAAAGGTCAAGCACCTAAAACCATTATGTCATTCATCAAAAGAGTTGAAAATCAAAATGACATCAAAGTAAAAACAACTGAGAACTGAGAATGGTATTGAATTCAGAAATAACATTCTTGTCATCTTTTGTGATGAAAGAGGTATCTCTCAAAACTTTCCTCCCCATATACACCTGAACAAAATTGTGTTGCTGAAAGAAAAAATAGAACTCTTATAGAAGCTGCAAGAACAATGCTTTCAGGATATGTCTTTTCAAAACAATATTGGACTGAAGCTGTAGCTACTGCATGCTATACTCAAAACAGGTCCACTATTGTTAAATGACATCTTAAAACTCCTTATGAAATCTTTCGTGGGAGAATTCCAAACATTGACTTCCTTCATATCTTTGGATGTCCAGTTTACATCCATAATCCTAAAGATTATTCCTATCTTACGATCTTACTATGTTTTGTCGATAAAAACTCATAAAATCATATAAATTAAAATAACTAGATCACACACTTTTTATAACCAAAACACTTTTATGAATAGTACATCTTTCCATATCTAGTAACTTAGAACTTTAAATTTACACAAGTTGTAAATAATCCTTCAAGCATTTTTACATCATTGATGACATAAGCACCCTACCATATCCTAGGATAATCTATCAAGATTACATATAATCTTTCAGGAATTTGAAAATCAAAATTCGGATTTTGTGTCAGAATGCCGGTTCCATTATGTAACACTAGCCGGTTCCATTCAAACAAGGGAATCGTACATCATCGGGCTACAGGACTAGCCGGTTCCTTTGATTTATACTGGCCGGTTCCCTTCTGTAATGGAACCAGCAAAACTATCCTACAATACATATTTTGTTCTATAAATACCAAGCTATTTCTCTTGTTTTAGACCACCAATTCTCACTCTAATCTCACTAATCATCTGATCATTATCTCTTCTACATATCTTGTTTAGTTTTCTTTAGCATTTATAGGTAACTCTCTTCAAAGAAGAAATTGTCAAACACCCCTTTGAGACAATCAAGTTCCAAGATTCTTGCTTCGCATCTCCGTCACATTGACAAGATCAAATTTCTGTATCTTGTACTTCATTTGGTAGTTGCAACATCATCCATCATTCTTGTAAAAGTAATGTGATTTCATTTGGGTTGATTCTACCTTTTCTAGATTCCGGTATTTAGCTTTGTACCGCTAAAAGGTGTAAGCAACGTTCGGTGAAAGGAGATTGGTGACTAGTGTTTACTAACTCTCGAGTAGGTGACATGGGAGTGGAGTAGGGCAAGGAAGGTGTCCTTGTAGCCGAACCACTATAACACTTGTGTCTTGGTTCTTTCTTTCCAACTCTACTCTTACTTGCATTTCATATATATTTAGTTTACAAACCAAACATCAATATCTTCAAACTTCACATAAGATCACAACTATTTTCAACAAACAAATTTTTAAATGGTAAAACTATTCAACCCCATTCTAGTTTTTTACAATTGGCATCAAGAGCTAGGTTACCAAAGTTTTTAAAATATATTGTATTTTAAATCTTTAAACGATAATGGATTCAGAAAACTACAAAGAAGGTCAATCTATGCAAATACCACCTCTCTTTGAGGCTAATTGCTTTATATATTGGAAAAACTGTTTTGAAACTTATATGAAGTCTAAAGATATTAATCTTTAGCATATGATAGTTTATGGTGATTATAAACCTACCATTAAAAATAAGGATACCAGAAAGAGTGAAGTCACCCCTTACAAAAAGTTTGATGAAACTCATAAGAACATGGTTTCTAAAAATGGTGACGCAAAACTAGTTTTATATAATGCTTTGCCTAAAAAGGAATATGAAATCATTCTCATGTGTAATACGGCTAAAGATATTTGGAACTCACTAATAATTACTCATCAAGGTAATAAGCAAGTTAAAGATAACAAAATAAACTTATTTGTTCAAAAATATAAAGAATTTGTTTTTTTTGATGACGAGACCATTGATTGTGCTTTCACTAGATATAATACTATTATTACTTCCTTAAAAGCACTTGACGAATCTTTTTCAAGACGCAATCATGTTAGGAAATTCTTAAGGGCTCTCCCTACTAAATGGCGTCCAAAGGTGACGGCAATAAAGGAATCTAAAGACTTGTCGACACTACCGTTAGACGAGCTTATTGGGAACTTAAAGGTCTATGAGGTAGTGCTCGAGAAAGACTCGGAAGCCTCCAAAGTTAAGAAGGAAAAGAACTAATCTCTTGCTCTAAAAGCAAGAAAGATATCAAGTGACAAAGAGGGGTCGTGTTCAGGAAGTGATGAAGAGTATGCCATGGCCGTAAGAGATTTCAAAAAATTATTTAGGAGAAGAGGGAAATTTGCTCGTCAACCCCATGATGATAAGAAATGTTTTCGGAAAGTAAAGGAAGAAAATAAGGGAAAGGAGGATCGTAGATGCTTCAAGTGTGGTGACCCAAATCACTTCATAAGCGATTGTCTCAAACACTCCTTTAACAACCAAAAGGAATTTGTTGGTGGACGTTGGAGTGATAGTGACGAAGAAGACGTATCCAAGAAAGATAAGATTTGTTTCATGGCACTTGACAACAACGAGGTTTGTCTGAAATCCAAATTAGAACCGGATGAATGGATTAAAGATAGCAGATGCTCAAGACACATGACAGGCAACAAAGAACTCTTCTCAACCTACAAGGCCATAAATAGAGGTAACATAGTGTTTAGAAGTAACACAAAAAGCAAGATCATCAAAAAAGGTACAATCACTCATACTCTCTAACAATCCATGATGTTGGACCAGTAATACAATCTTAGCATCAACTTTAAAAAAAATTTAGGTTATAGCCTTAAAATAAGTCGACTCAACAAAATTACATAATAAAGTGTAAGGCAGTGACACCTAGGGAACAATTAACTTTCAAGTTATGGATATATTAGGTGTTTTACACCCTAAATATTAACCCGTCTTATACTTCCATATGAGGGTGAGGAATATATCATTATTATAATAAGGGTGTGTGGATTTCTTCTTTATCTCTCTAGTAACAAACACACTCTTCCCTTTTCCCTCATCTAATCTATTGATGGTCTATCTTTCACATTTATCTTCCCCACCTCCGGATCCGTGTGTTTTTAGGCTAGAATCTTTATTGGTTAACAATTAGGACGCAAGCAAGGAGTTGTTACGTGTATTTGTTAGCTTATTCTGGTGGTGTTCATGCTTAATTAGTTTTTCTTGGCCTTTATTCATCAGCCATACCCCCGTGTTTTGGTGGATTGTGCTTATTAGTACAAAAGCCAAATGAAACATTTTCTTTTGTATTTATTTAGGCTTATTGTACCTGTATCCAACATTTCTTGGTTGTGGATTTGATTTCCTTTATGGTATCCTATTTTTATACACTACACAAAAAAGTGCAAAATATTTTATGGAGTTATAATCCAGGAAAAGTTGTGTTTATGTAAAGATGAACTAGTAATACTTAGTTGTACAAAAGAAAGCAGAAAAAAACCTTAAAAAGTGTGTCTTTTTGGTAATTTAAAAGTGGATTTTCCAGAAAAGTTTGAAGGTGGAGATTTATACGTTGAAGGTGGAGATTTATACGCGTGGTTTATACAGGCGATTTATATGCGTTTTTGAAGACGGTGATTTATACGTGTTTTTTTAATATGGTGATTTATACATGTTTTTTAAGCCGGTGATTTATACGTCTCTTTGGTAAGGCGATTTATACAGGAAATTTATACCGGCGATTTATACGCAGTCTTAAAGGTGGCGATTTATACGCAGTCTTAAAGGCGGTGATTTATACAAGGAGATTTATACCTGTGATTTATACCAGGAGATTTATTCGATGATTTATACAGGTGATTTATACAAGTGATTTATACACTCAGGTGATTTATACAGTCAAGAGATTTATACACCTGTTTTCGTCAAGAACCGATCTTAATCACCTTCCACAACACCAAAGCAAACACAACACTTAATGCTAAAACGATCATTAAAGATTCGCTAAAACGTCAAAACGGCTATGGAATTTGTATTTTAATGTCAAGTGATCATGAAGTGTATTTGGTATCCCTTATTTAAGATTGAAGTGGGTTTCATGATGGCGTCTACTTATTTTATCATCAAGACTTCTGATATGTGCTTAATTACACATATCTTTTACCTCTAAAAACGAGCTTAAATGACCAAAAACAGACAAAAACTGCCAAATATATGTTTGTTTTGCATTTGTATTGTGCAGGAAGTGGATATCATCAAAAAGACAGAAAACCAAGCCAAAATGACAAAACTGAGCATGGAATGGAAAAGACTGTGCAAAATCAAGGCCAAAGTCCAAAAATGTCAAAGTCAGAGTCAATACTGAAGAATCAGCAGTCAAACCGGAGCCGGAACTGAAGAATACTATTGAATGCAATCTTTACCCATCTGATGGGCCGGGAAAGCCCAATAGTATAATTACAAAGACTGTGAAGACTTTGAAGGCCCAATCCTAGCCCAGTTACAGCCAATCTCAGCCATTGTACACACAAAACCCACTCCAAAACCTTATTGGGCCTTAAAAAGCCCAATAACCAAGCCTAAACCTAGTTGGGCCCAGACACACTCAATTGGGCCCAATACAAGCCCAAGCCCAACAAAAGCCCACAATCCTTTTTTATAAAACATAAGGACCAAAAATGTAAATTTTAAAAACTTTGTTTTATAATTAAAAATGAAAAAAATAATAAAAAGGGCCAAAAATGCCAAGTTTGAAAGTTGTTTTATAAAAGAAAAATAGAAAAATAAAGACAAGGACTAAAACTGCCAAATGGCAGTTTTCTTTTTAGTTATAAACCACAGGGACCTGATTTGCCATTACCCTAAACCTTCTTTGTTTTCTTTTTATAAAAACGGAGGGACTAAAGGTGTTACTTTCCAAACTTACTTTAAAACTGAGAAAAGGGGCCAAGGAAAGAAATGACGAAGTGAGAAAGTATTTTGGGGGCATTCTTGCCTCTTCCCCAATCTTCTCTTTTAAACCCTGCAAACAACCCCCCGTACCCGCCAAAAAACCATACAGCCTTTCCCCACGGTTTCATGCAATATCCACGCCTCCCAAGTCCTTTATCCAGACTAACCCCTCCCCCATTTCCACCTTACCCGCCCCTAATAACTCTCTCCTTCACAAACACTCCACCCCGAATTCCCTGTTAATGGCTGAGATGGTGTACAGAGCAACCAAGGTCTAGGATTGCTAGGAAGATCCTAACTCTCAAACAAACACATCCAAGTCCAAGTGAAGACTCTAAGCTGCTAAAAAAGAGAAGAGACAAGCAAAAGAAAAACATCCCGTTTTTTTATTTCTTAGTATAAATTGTTACTTAAGTTTCAATTTGAATATTATTGTAGCTAGTTTTTATTAAAGTTTATTATGTATTATTTCCTTTTAATAAAAGATAAAGAGTATTTTTTGTGTTAACTGCATTTGTTAAAATTTGAATATTAATTATTGTATTACAATCCTGTTTAAACTTGTGTAAAAGTGTTTTTTTTTTATTTTTTTTTTTGTTATTTAAAAAGTGAAATTAAACCTCACTTGTGAACACTTTTCTTAGCCTTATTTCACCAAAATCAGTTAAAAAATTCGATTTTTAGAAAATAAGTGGGTGTTTGTTTAGCATGAAAATGGGTCAAATGGTTGTTGGAATGGGTCAAGCTCACTCAGCCAACTTTGGCTGAGTGTGTAGGGTTTCATTAGGCCCCACTTTAAACCCTACTTTTAGTGTCATAAGAAGTTTTTTTGTCCCCTTATGGTTTCTGTCCAAAATTTTCAATAAGCTAGAAAAAGCTAAGTGCTCAAGCTGCTTATTGCAGCTTAGAGGCACACTTTTGGTGTGCTCTTTGGGGTTTTTTCTAGGCCAGTTTACTCAACCCCTTGTGCTTGTCCCCTTTTGGTTTGACCAAAGTAATAGTCAAAAATTTGGACTTGCAACTCTTTAAGACCCTCAATTTTGAGCCACAATAATCAGACAACTTTTTCTTACTTAATGTCTTAACCTTGAAAATAAGCTCATACACCCCTTGTATACTGTTTGTATTTTGTTTTGGCTAAAAATCTCTAAGAGCTTATTGCAATAATCTCAAAACAAAAAAAAACCCGTAAGCTCACTGTTGACCCTCCCTAGGTGCTGAGCACCAAAACACCCCCCCATTTTCTAGCTATATAGATTCTAAGCCCTAGTTATTTTTTGCTTTTTCTTGTAGCTTATTATTTCCCCCTTTGATTCCCCCAAAAGCTTATAGCTTAGATAGCTTATTTAGTTAGCTTATTTTAGCCTTAAAGTTACCATTTTTCTGTTTTCTTTAAAAAAAAACTGTCAATATAGCTTATTTACTTTCCAGCTTATTTTAGGGCTTATTCTAGGTTGCCTTAGCTTATTTAGGACTCCCCTAGCCTATTAACTGTCCCCCATAGTTTTCTAGCTTATTTGTTGGCTTAAACCCCAAAAGGAAAGAAAAATAAGCTCATAAGCTTATTTAAGCTTTTGCAGTCCAAAAAGCTACTTTTCTAGCTTATTTAGTTCATTTCAGCTTATACTCCTTTTATGAAAAATGTTCTCCTAAGTCCCCTTTACAACTTTGCTTCTTTAGCTTTTTGCTAATAAGCACTTTGGACCCACCTTGCAATCGGGGTCCACTTCAGGGACCATTTGTGTAATTTTGTCTTTTCTAGTTAACATTGTTAGTCCCTGTGGTTAGTTAGCCTGTTACCCCGTTTGTCCTTGTTCCCTTTTCACTGTTAGTCCCTAAAGTAAACAGCAGTTAGTTTATTTAATTTAAATAATTAAATTAGGTTAAAATTTAATTAGTTTAATTACTTTAATTATAAACAGTAAAATTTGGGCATTTTTATATTTTTAGAATTGTTAACTTTTTCTTTATTTAATTTTATTTTTTCAGAATTTTTATAACTTTTATTTTTTGTCTTTTTCTATTTACTTAGTTTTAATTAGTATTTAATCTTTAAAAATTCATAAAAAATCCAAAAATTAATAAAAAAATATTTTTCTTTTTTACAAAATTTTCTTTTGTCATTTAGTGTCTAGGAAAAATATAAAATTTAGTGTAGGCTTAATTTTTCTTAAATTTCAGTTTTAGACCCGTTTTTACCGGGTGCGTTTTACCGTTTCTTTTCGTTTTACATTCAAACGACCTCCGTTTTTGTTCTAGTTTTCTTTATTTTTCAAATTAAGTTAATTAGAATTTAATTTTGATTTTTAATTTAATTTAGCATTTATTTTCTTAATTTTTAGTATTTAGGTTTCCCGATACCTGATTCTGTTCCCCGTATTCAATATAGATTTAATTTTAGGATTTCCCTATTTCCTAATTTTGTTTCCCGTAGTTTTTAAGATCCCCATTTCCTTTGCTTGTTTTCCCTAATTTAAATTGTTAATTTTTAAGAAAAATATAAAAATTAAAAAAAAAAATTGTTTTTTTAAAAAAAGAAATTTGTAAGATAATAGGTTAGAGATTTTTATAGAAAGAGAAAAGTGTTAATTTTTTTTAATTATTATATTATAATGTGTTTATTTAATTAAAAAAAGGAAAGTATTTATTTTTTGTTAAGAAAGATAAATAAAGTTTAATTAAAGTAGATTAAATTAAGTTTTATTTAATTTTAGTTATAATCATATCAGTTTCTCTATCATTCAATTTCTCATCAAACCAGGATAATTTTCAATTGCAGCCTCGTTGGGACATACGACCCGGGAATATCTCTTCCGGAATCTTTTTATCATTGATTCTTATATATTTTATCTCTTTGTGTAGATTTTGACCTTTTCCCTTGGTTAAGGGCATTTGGTTGAGATTTGCATTTGTGTTATTATATATATACTATTTGACGAATCATAAACTAAAAGAAGAAGTTTATGTCAAACAACCTCTAGGTTTTGAGAGAAATGAGTTCCCTAACCATATCTGCAAACTGGACAAAGCCCTTTATTGAATTAAACAAGCTCCTAGAGCATGGTATGAAACTCTCTCAACCTTTCTCACTGAACACAAGTTTGTAAGAGGAAAGATAGACAACACTTTGTTTGTCTACAAAACTCAGTGATTCTGGTACAAATCTATGTTGATGATATCATCTTTGGGTCCACTAGCACAAAATTATGCAAACAGTTTGCTAAACTGATGACTCAAAGATATAAAATGAGCATGATGGGTGTCCTCACCTACTTCCTCAAATTTCAAATTAAACAATCTGAAAGAGGCATTTCAATCAACCAAGAAAAATATGTTAAGGATCTGCTTAAAAAATATGACATAAATGGTTCATCAGTAAAGACTCCAATGGTACCCCCTAACAACTTAGGACCTGATCTCAATGGCAAAGCTGTAAATGAGACTCAGTATAGAGATATGATTGGATCACTAATGTATCTAACTGTAAGCAGACCTGACATTCAATTCTCAACTTGTCTCTATGCAAGATATCAAGCAAATCCTAAGGAATCCCACCTTATTGCTGTCAAGAGAATTTTCAGATACCTAAAAGGTACTCCAAGTCTTGGTCTTTGGTATCCAAAATGCTCAGGTTTTGACCTAAAAGGATATTCAGACTCTGACTATGCTGGATGCAACATGGACAGAAAAAGCACCTCAGGTGCTTGTCGGTTGCTAGGAGACAAACTTGTGTGCTAGAGTGCTAAAAAGCAACAATCTGTAGCTATGTCCTCAGCTGAAGCTGAATATGTAGTTGCTGCTGGTTGTTGTGCCAACATACTATGGATGAAAAGTCAACTCACTGACTATGGCATCATATATGAGAAGGTACCCATCTTTTGTGATAACACTAGTGCTATTGCAATCTCAAACAATCCAGTCCTGCACTCAAGAACAAAGCACATTGATATCAGATATCACTTCATCAGGGATCATATTCTCAAAGGGGACATTGAATTACATTTCCAATTCCACACATATCAACTTGTTGATATCTTTACCAAGCCTCTGGATGAGCCAACTTTCAAAAGATTGATTGTTGAACTAGGTATGCTGAACATTGATTCAAAACCTGAAGCTTCAGCACTGACTGAAGAAAACTGAAGCTTCAGTGCCTTCTTCCAAAACTGAACAAACTTTCATGTTAAATATCAGTTCAGTTTTTGCATACAACCTTTAACTTGCTCGAGTAAAGTAACTGAGCAATCACATATGTCTCATTCATGGATTTGTATGAGCACTTGTGATTTTGTCGCCTTCGCTGGAAGACTGATGATGATAAAGATTACAATAATCAGTTCAGCATGACATAAACACCAAAACCTGAACCTAGTCCAGCTTTTTCAAAATATCAATTAAAAGGCCAGTTTCAAAAAACAAATGTGATTTTTAAAAGTAATATTATTTTATCAAAATAATTTCCTTCCCAAGGAAGTTGTTGAACTTTAAAATATATTAAAAGAGGAAGTCCAATAGTTAGAATGACCACATCATCTTTCTCTCACCTACTTTTTCAGTTGAATAGGCGGCTATTCACTGTTATAGGTGTCAGAAGCATGCTTTGCTGACTTTCATTTAATACAAAGTTTGGCACATATGTTGAAAACAAACCCTAAACATTCCCATAACTCTATAACCTCAAATGATAATTACAATTTCTCAAAGGAAATTTTGTAATTTCATAAATCATATAAATCACAACATACCAATCCACTTCACATTCTCACAAATTCATCAAAACAACAAAAAAACAACACACCTTCCACCAGATCAACACTTCAAAACCCTAATGGCAGAATCATCCTCACAAAACCCCTCATCACCTAACCTCACTCCCAAAGAAGAACCTGTCACTCTTGACAAACCTAATAGCCCCAACATTTTCTTACCTGCAGATCAGGTCGAGTTCACTTTCGATGAAATGCTCTTCACAACCAACAATGAGGTGGCTCGCATACACCCAGATCACCCAAATCAGCGTACTTTCAAATTTTCTCTAACTTCATCTCTAAGTGTTGTCTTAGGAAAGCATTTATTAGTGCCCCAACCAAATATGTTGAATACTTAGCTGAATTCTAGTACACATCAAAAGCCCTAGAAAATTTTAGGATTTGGGTTTTGACTCCTATAGGAGGCATTATAGGTGAGATAGGAATCACAATATTTAAAAATGCTATTGAGGCTCACTACTCAGATACATATGTTGATTCTCCCTCCCTTGCCGTAGTCAGACCATGGTTTGCTAAAATAGGATACAATGGGGAGATTGGGGTTAAAGGAACACTAAAGAAAAGTTGTCTTCCTCCTAGGTGGAGATTGTTGATGGAACAGATTATTCAGTGCTTAGGAGGTAAGATGGGTGGGCTAGATCAAATCTCAAATAAGGATGCTACCATTCTTTACTGTCTAGCAAATGGGATCAATTTAGACTTTTTTAGGATAATTTGGGAAGATTTAATTCATAAGCTAAAAAGGAAATCCAGGGAAAGAGTTATTCCATATCCTATATTTATTTCTCTTCTCCTAATACATGGCACCTGAATATGCTAATGAAAGTTGCACGATCAATCCTACTCAAATCTTCAGTATTCACAACTAGGTACTAAAACCAAACCAACCTAAAGAACCTCCCTTCACTGAAAATATGTTGGCAGACTGTAACCTAGCTGCTCTAAATGTTCCCAAAGCTCCTAAACCCCCCTCCATTGCTGAGAGGGTTCCCCAAGGTACAAAGCCTGGAGCTAAACTTGGACAAGAGAAGCAATTAACTTCTTCAAAACAACCATCTGTGTCCAGCAGAGAGGCAACCAAATGTGGGTCCTATAGAGCACCCACCGGTTCTAAAACTAGCCATTCTCAGAAAAGCAAAGAGTCCAGCTCGGCCATGGACTCAAACCTAAGACAGCCTTCAGTTTCTACCCCTGTAGATACTGAAATGCATAAAGATGACCAACAAGCAGCTGGTGGCCCATCATCTTTAGGGGCCACCAGTGAAGAAGGAGCCCACCCTCAGCTCAATAGTGGTATGTCTGCATTTTCTATAATTAAACATGTTTAATCAACTTCTTTCATTTTGCACTCTGAGTCTGCATCAGTACATGATGCTTCAGCAGATTTCACAGCTGAAGCTGATCCTGTAATATCTGCTCCTAAGGATTCCATATCTTAACAACAGGGTATGGATGAAGGAACCAAAAACTACTCATTTGCTTACATACTTGCAGGGTCTAATCTAAGTGTTCTTGTAGATAAAATCAAATCTGCTAGAGATGGGTTAAAAACTGCCCACACTACTTTAGGTGCCAATGAGGAATCAAGAGCTGATTACATCTCACAAAAAGTAAAGCTAGATGATTTATTAGATATCTTAAAAGATACAAGATCTGCCTTCTTCACTCCTGACTCCCTAATAGATGAGCCAATCATTGTTTCAGATAAGAGTGGAGAAGAAGAGGATACTGAAACAGATAAAGACACTGAAGATACTTCAGTCCCACCTCCTCCATCTCCAAAATCAGCTCAAATTTAAGAGTTAATGGATCAGGTTTACTTACTTCAGTCTCAAAAGGAAGAGCTGGAGTGAGCAAAAGTAAAAGCTGAAGCTGAAGTTACCTCAATGAAATCCAAGCCTTCATATCCAGACATTAACTAGCTAACTGAACTTCTGGTAACTTCCTTGAAACTTAAACTATCCAAACTCTTAGCCTCACATGACTTTGCTAGCTGCTTGCCCACTGAACTAAAAGAGCTCCCCTCAAAGATCACTGAACTATCTTGAG
>BQNB010135086.1:3869-15114 GCA_026074375.1 Tanacetum coccineum | reverse complement strand
GCATGTGAATTAAATCTAGGCGTGTACAATTAAAGACATGATATAATTCAAAAACGTGTAACCCTAATGCCAAAACGAGTTAACTCGTGATGCCACTGTTGGGATTTAACAAACTAGGTAACCAAGTTAGCTACGAGTACGCAGCGGAATGAATCTAGTTTTAACATATAGATTAACACATATAAATTAAACAAGTAATTTACTAACCTTTTGTTTAATGATAAAAATCAATAAACTTACACCGGATCTTAATCTTGAAATGAGTGATTAAATTACCACCTCTATGGTTGCTCACACAAACACGTAATCCAAGTATGAGTCGATTGCTAGTCAACCTTCACGAACCAAACACCACGTGTTGAATCTTTTGGTCCTTGTTGGTTCGACCGGATTGGAGCAAAAGGGGGGAACGAAAAGAAAAACTTTGCCTTTGGCTCCAAGTTGAGCTTAAATGGCTAGTTAGTGGAATGGTGGTCCATGGTCAACAAGTGAAGTGTAAGAAAAATGGCTTCTAGTGAAGTACAAGACAAACATATCACTTTCTCATCTTGCATGCACACATGCATGAGTTTTTCAAAATAAGATTCCATTTATTTAATTTCAAAGCTCATGGTGCACTTGGTTTAGGTTTAGGCGTCCAATATATAACAAGGGAAGAGGGTGAACGAAATTTTTGACTCATGAATACGAGATGGACGATAACTAAAGTTTACACGAAAAGATTTCGAGTTTTTGGGGTTCCGTTAGGTCAAAAACGCGAAAAACGCAATTTAAACGTTAAAGCGTAAAAATAAATACCGGGAGTGATCGTAAACTACGAAACACTTAGAAAAGATAAAATAACTCATATAATATCTAAATTAATCAAAATCCGAAGGCAGAACGCGTCCGATGACGTTTTTCAGTTTTACGCGGGTTAACTTTTCGGTAAACTGCCGGATTTAAACGTAACGTATAAAAATTCAAAATAATTGTCGGAAAGTTTAAAATGTTGGCCGGAAATTCTCGGGGTGTGACATACATCTTAAATGACCTCAATGAAATGATTATTACCATACAATTTAAATAGGCTTGAGACGTTTTTAAAATGGTCATTACATTTTAAATGGGTTTTATGAACGCTACTGTTACAAAAACCAGTTCCTATTTAATAGGCGTTTTTTTATGTGGGCTATGGCTTAATGTCTGTTACAAAACGGGCGCTATTAATTTTGAGGGTTGTTACAAGTTTAAGAATTTAAAAGGATTAAATGAATTGTTATATATTGGGTTGTTACAAAATAAATTTCATATTAAGTCATTTAAATTTTCATTTATAACTTTTAATTATGTGTATTTATTGACTTTATAGTAAAAGTATGACAAATCTTTTTATAATAAGTAATCTTATTTACTTAAATTTTTAAGTACTTTTAATTTTAGAAATTGGCTAAATGCTTTATAAAGTAGTAGAGATGACATCTCTACAACGAATCACAATTGTTGCGACTCAAGTCCCGTTCGTTACTAATCCCTCCGTCCCATAATAAATAGCAGCATATAACTTTCTTTGACCGAGTATTTAGTCAGGCATTGGTATCTTTATGGGAATAACTATAATGTAACATAACTTCAAACATGGCAACCTTTGAAGAATATTAGGTAAATGGGTGAAATGTGAAGTCTTAAAGTTACTAATGTAAACACAAGAATCACCATCTTTCTAGCTATTGTAGCAATTAAGTCACATGGAAATGATGTATTGGCTTTCTGAACACACCCTCCATGACATCATAGTCTCGGTCACCAGTCTCCTTGTTGTACATCTTGACTTGTGCTGCAGGTTTTGATCACATTTCCGTTTATGTCAGTAAAGCTCATTTCAGAAGGATTGTTATTTTTTGCATTTTAGCTTTATGTTTGACATGGTGCATATTGGTCCACGGGTGTATTAGGAGCTCAGCTTCTCATTGGTTTTTAGATGTTACTTAAGTTGTGGAGCCAAATGTTTCGCCAGAACTCCTAACAGGGCACGAAACATAGACACATGGAAAGGGGATCGTTCTGGTATGCGGTCGAGGATCAGGATCGCGGTTCGCTAGTTACTAGAATTCGGTTCGGTGGGGGTAGGTTCATTCGAGATCACTCCGGTACGATGTACTCAATAATTAATATATTCCTAAGGGTTAAAAAGAAAAACCTATCGTTTATTATATGAAAATAGTTTAATACTGCTCAAATTTCCATAAGTCATAACAAACTGTCAGCTACATATTAAAGTTTGTGAGGTTTTAAAGTCAGATGTTAACGTTCAAAGAAAATCAAATCATGAGTGGAAAGGCCCTGATTCGGATCGTTGATTTTCCTGATCCCGGACTGAATCGTACCCGCTTTGGGAACACTCGAACTGGATCGCAATTCGTGGCCTCTCTAGCGAATTATGTGACTATGGCACGAAAGAATAGTTTAGACTACAGTCTCGTTCCCAATGGAATACACCCTGATCTGACCGTGACCCTAGTCTTGAATCAAATCATAGATTTGGAACTACGAATAAGGTTAAATGATGCGTTTGTTTTGTTTGTGTTTTTTCATGTTTTATCTACGAGATTTGCTAACAACTTGAATCTGCTTTACTTGTGACAACAAACAATATAGCTATACCTCAGAATGTCACTTAAATACAGTGACACTTAATATCTTGCTAGCATCGGTACCAGCATATATGTTATAACTAAAAAATAGCATAGAGATTCCAAAGATGTGAACAGAATACACAAGGAGCATATCCTTCTGAAACGAGCACTTACAGTATAAATAGAAGCTGGATTAAGATATGTGTGACAGAATTCGTGAAGTGTTCAGTTACAAAAGTGAAGCTAAACATTAGTTGAAGGGCAATTGGTGACATGTACATGTGTCACATGTAGTGAATTTTGTAAGAAAAAATGGTCAGTTTGACTGATACAGATCGTCATATCAAAGGTGATGGGTATTGTGATACTTTTTGGAGTTCATATCTGATAATGGCTCAAATGGGAAAGTACGTTGCTATTATATGCCATTAACCCTAAGGTAAATGATGCGTTTGTTTTGTTTGTGTTTTTTCATGTTTTATCTACGAGATTTGCTAACAACTTGAATCTGCTTTACTTGTGACAACAAACAATATCGCTATACCTCAGAATATCACTTAAATACAGTGACACTTAATATCTTGCTAGCATCGGTACCAGCATATATGTTATAACTAAATAATAACATAGAGATTCCAAAAATGTGAACATAATGCACAAGGAGCATATCCTTCTGAAACGAGCACTTACAGTATGAATAGAAGCTGGATTAAGATATGTGTGACAGAATTCGTGAAGTGTTCGGTTACAAAAGTGAAGCTAAACATTAGTTGAAGGGCAATTGGTTCCTTGGCGAACTGTTCTTTTGACAAAGAAGATTTGCCCTTGAGTGATGGTACTCTTTGTTGCCAAAAGAGATCAGCCCAGTGATGGTACTGTTTCTTTGCCAAATGAGACTTGCTTGTGAAAGCTAGAAGTCTATAAATTCCATCAAGTCAACCTCTCTGTTTCATTCTCTCAACTTCCGCACACCCGTCTCCAAAAACAAGTCGGTCTGAGATGATGCATTCTTCCCCAGAAATTCCTGTTGCCGAGGTAGTAATTGTCAGAACCCACACAAACCAACGATGACAGGTTCTTCACGTGTTCGTTTTTATTTCAACACATCGGTTATGTTTTTAATCTAGAAGCAATACATGGTGGTTTATTAGCGCCTATGTTTAACTTATGGTCTAACTACTACTTGCAAGTAGTATTTGCAGAAGAAGGTGTCATCATGCCCCGTTCTGCTCTAACCTTAATCATAAGTACCCTGCTTGCTTTTGTACAAATAAAGTCACAGGGACAACCTGGATTCCCTTTCGAAACGCACCCTCGTTCCATCATGGTTTCCGTCTCCAGTCTCCCTGTGTACGGCTTGGGTTCTGGAGCCGAACTTGGTTTTTGCTTCAGGTGTTGATCACACTTCCGTTAATGCCATGTGTTTGCTCGCTTGGTACGGATAGGTTCTTTGTGTATCCTTGTTACATCTTTGGCATGTTTGTTCTACCTTTGATAATGCCAGCATGATTATTGTATTCTTATTAAGCATGGTGTGTTTTTAATACAATTTTTCTCATGCAAATGGACCTCAGAAAAAATTCCTGTTGACCCGTTAACGGGTTTTTATTTCAATGATATGAACTGATAACAATGAATCATAACTGAAATCGGCTATTACAGGTAAATGAGTGATATATGAACTCTAAAAGTTACTAATGTAAAGACAAAAATCACCACCTACTAATTGTCACGATATGTGAATCAGCATACTTGGTACTCTATCGATGGTTTTGGACTTTTGGCAAATATGCTTATATTTTATATGCGTGATTTTTCATTCTTAATATACATGATCTTTGCTTTGTATTTTGATAGCATGATATTTCTATAACAAACAACACTTGTTGCGACTCAAGCCCATTCTTTACTAAATAGCAGCAGATATCTTTCTTTATCCACGTGTTTAGTCAAACATTGGTATCTTTATGGGATAAACTACAATGTAACAGATCATTGAAATAATTGTTTTCCAGAATTTGAAAGACATGGCACCACTTAACATAGTGCTGATACCACTAACTGCAACAGACTTAGGAGACAATCGACTCATGTGTATGTTAAACAGGCTTGAACAATTAACGCATGTGTTTGTTTGACCCTGTGTCTAGTCAAATGCTCCATTAAGGATATCCTGCTTTGGGGTGTTCGTATTAATACTTAATACAGTCTGGTCATGTGGTGCATCAATGTTGGTATGTTCTGAACCATTAAGCTGATGCTAAGCTAATACGCTATACTTGAACATCTTATCATGAAGGTGAAGGAATCGATTGAGTATTATTGCATAGAATCGGTACATAATATAGTTTACATGGAGAATTCTAGAAACGGGCTTGTGCCCGATACATAATAAATACATAATAATAATACGGGCTAACACTCCGCCGCAGTTAGAGTGGGAGGACATCGGACGCTCAAACTGGTATGAAACTCCTCAAATAATGCTGAAGGCAATCCTTTAGTAAAAATGTCTGCATACTGATAACGTAAAGGAACATGAATAACTCGAACCTCACCAGCAACAACCAAATCTCGAACAAAATGTATATCAATCTCAATGTGCTTCATACGCTGAACCAGATTGCAAGATAAATAAACAACACTAACATTATCACAGTAGACAAGCGTAGCGGAAGATAAGGTGTATGTTACTCACGAAGTAGATCCTCAACCAACAAGCCTCAGCAATAGCATTGGCAACACCGCGATACTCTGCCTCTGCACTAGAACAAGAAAGCGTTGGTTGACGCTTAGAGGAC
The DNA here is from genome assembly GCA_026074375.1 of Tanacetum coccineum. Lineage (NCBI taxonomy): Eukaryota > Viridiplantae > Streptophyta > Magnoliopsida > Asterales > Asteraceae > Tanacetum > Tanacetum coccineum. The sequence goes on along the minus strand of BQNB010135086.1, from coordinate 9,698 downwards.
CAAGAGAGTAAGTTGTTGCCAAGAAAGACATAGTAATCTGAAGTCGATCTTCTAGTAGTAGGACAACCAGCTCATTCCGCATCCGAATAAGCAACCAATGATGTAGTAGAAGATGCAAATAGTTGTAGCCCATGATCTAATGTACCTCGAACATACCTCAAGATCCTTTTAAGAGACGAGAAATGAGGCTCCCGATAATCATGCATATAAAGACAAACCTGCTATATTGTATAAAAAATATCTGGGCGAGTAAAAGTAAGATAATGAAGAGAACCCGCAAGACTCCGATATAAAGTCGGATTAGATACTGGATAACCATCATCTCCCAGCTTAGACTCAGTATCAACAAGTGTTCGTCTGGAATTATAATTTGCCATATGAGCTCGCTCAAGAATCTCAACAGCATACTTGCGCTGAGATACGAACATCCCTATAGAATCACGCGTAACAGAAATACCAAGAAAATAATTAAGCGAACCGAGATCTATCATAGAAAACTCCTGATGTAATGAATTAATAACCTGCTGTCACAAAGTCTTAGAAGAAGCAGTGAGAACAATATCATCAACATACAATAGCAAATAAGCAGTATCCCCTTGTCTGTAGATAAATAAAGAGGAGTCACGACGACTATGATGAAACCCAACATGAGTAATATAAGATGCAAATCAATGAAACTAAGCTCGAGAGACCTGCTTGAGCCCATAAAGAGACCGCTGAAATAAACACACATAATCAGGGTGAATAGAATCCCAAAATCCTAGAGGCTGATTCATATAAACCATCTCAGATAAATCACCATGTAAGAAGGCATTCTTAACATCAAGCTGATGAATCGACCAATGTCGAGAAGTAGCCAAACTAAGAACAGTCCGAATAGTACCCGGTTTAACAACTAGACTAAAGGTCTCATCAACATCAACCTCTCTAATTGTGTACTACTATTCACCACAAGACAGGCCTTGTAGCGACTAAGAGTGCCATTTGCAAGATACTTATGGTGAAATAACCACATACAACGAACAATAGTGGTGTTCGTGGGTCGGGGCACAAAAGTCCAAGTTTTATTTTTAATAAGCACATTATATTCTTCACACATAACATTTTGCTAATTTGGATCATCAAACGCATCACGATATGATTTTGGTAAAGGTGAAACCGAAGACACATGAAGACTAAGACGCTGAGTAGGACGATTTGTCCCGACACGAAAACGTGTGACCATGGGATGAACCAAAACCGGGTTTGAGTTAACAGTTGGAATTAGATCCAGACCAGGATTTGGTTGGGCCTGTGGGGCCATGGTTTGGTGAGGTGGAGGAGTATGTTAGGTTACAAGTTGGTTTGGAGTATTTTGTTAGGCCGGCGTGGTTTGAATAATAGGCTCGTGAGTATGTAACGGTGTGGTAGGTTCAAGGAGAGTTTGAATATCAGTTGGGGTAATAATTGGAGTGTAACGAATAGTTTGAGTAATGATATCAGGTTCATCGTCTAAAAAGGTGTAGTTTAGAGGCGAGGTGGGTTTTACAGAACTGTATGGGAACATCGTTTCATCAAAAGTAACATGTCAAGAATAATAATCTTATTTGTAGTTAGGTCAAGACAACGATACCCACGATGATTGGAAGCGTGTCCCTGTAAAATTAAAGGTGTGGCATGTGGTTTAAGTTTGTGATTGGTGTGAAGATGAGGGTAACATAAACACCCAAAGGTACGTAAAAGGCTATAGTTCGGGTTTGTTCCAAACAAGCGGGTATAAGGTATTTCATTGTTAATGGCAGTGGATGGTAAAATGCTTAATAGGTGAATGACATATTGAGGGCTTCTACCCAAAAAATAGGTGGAAGATTAGCTTGAAAAAGTAAGGTTCGAAGGAGATTGTTGATGGTGTGATTTAGTCTTTTAGACTTGCTTCGTATGCTGATGCTGAACCAGATTTCAAGATAAGTAACTGAAGTCATAAATATCTATACATATAAATGTTAAAATGTGTATATGAATGTATGCAACAATGTACAAAGTCACAATAATCCACTTTTATACTCATACATGTTTCCAAGATTCTAAATGGTAAGCTAACCCATATTGGACTTGAACTTGTGTATATGTTTGTTGCTTGTGTTATTTTTGTGTTTGCTTGTTGCTAGTTGTAGCCAAGAACACCTCGAAGGTAATGCTCTTGACCCATGGATTCCCGCCTTGGAACAAGGGGGAGCAACAATCTAGGAGGAGCAGGTAAAATGGTATCTATTCTTTCTTCTACAAAGATATCAACTTTCCATCTAACGACCAAGATCTCGCATTTTTGATTTGAAAAAAGGGGGAGAAGGAAAGCAAAGCATTGATGCTTAATGATCGGGAAATGTAAGCATTTACGAAAGCTAAGAGCAATAGCGTACATGGGAGTATACAAGCTATATAAGACTCATAAGGTGAAGACAATGTTCAAGCTTCACCAAATTACAAGTCCAAGATCAAGACGCAAACGTCATCAACGGTGGTCTACATCTTCGCTACGTTTGTAATTTTATTTGCTTTTCGAAATATTATTTGTCATCATCAAAAAAGGGGAGATTGTTGGTGCAACATTGACTAGGATCTCCTTTTATGTTTTTATGATGACAAATAAACATTCATAAAGCATAAAATCACAAACGATAGCCAAAATCCGTAAAACCGGATACTTGCCTCTGGCGCGCTGGTCACGATCAACACGTGGCCAGCTACGCCACACTTCAGAAAATTCGTGTTTCGGATTTTTCTTTTATCTGGCTTTCTCTTACTGACCACATGTGAAAACTTTCAATAAAGGTATACATTTCATATTTGAGCAATTTGGAAAGCTCCTAATGGAGGTTAAGACTTAGAGAAGAGAAGCAAAAACGAATCCTCTCGTTTTTTCCATAAAACGCCAACTCAAATCTTTTATCAAACGCCTCTAGCCAAGGCCGAAACTTCTTTCTAAACCTAGCATGATCATGTTTTCAACATACCAACAAACGAAAGTTAGGGATGGCAAAAAAAACCGAAACCCAAAACAATTAGGGCGGGACGGGGCATGCTTATCGGGTTACGGGGCGAGTTTGGGGCTTAATGGGGATTTTTATCGGGTTTTTGGGGCGAAAGTGGGGAATAATTCCCGCCGATTAATATATACACATATAAAAATATATGTTTATTTTATATAGTATTTTGATATTTACGTTTATAACAAGTACTTCTCTTAATATTGTTATTTTTTTATCTTTGTAATATTGCAAAATTGTTATTACAGAAACTTATTTAATGTCATATTTTTAAGTTGTAACTTTTTTAAGTGTAAGTTTTTTCATTATTACATGCTGAATATTATCATGAAATTTATAAACCTTGTTTGTAATTGATTATTAAATAAGTTTAAATCTTCAAGTTATTTCTAACAATCTAAAAATAATAAATATAATGTGATGAAATGGTGCGGCTTGGTCGAGAATTGCAACAAGAGGACAACCCGATAGATCCTCGATTATTTCGGGGCGGGTTTGGGGGAGCAATCACGCCCTACACGGGCGCCACGAGTAAATTTCCACGAGGGGATCGAGGCGGGTTTGAGGAGAACTTTAGTAAGCGGGTTTTGGGATGGGGATGGTCGCCAGCCCAAACCCGCCCGTTGCCTTCCCTAACGAAAGTTACTCATTTGACCTTAATCCGGATTTACAATGATCTTAATCATATAACGGGCATTACTCTTGTTTTGGTCAAACCAAGTCACAGGTCACTTTGCGTAAATGCATCCTTTCCTGTTATGGGATATGTTTAACTTATGATGCAAAGCACTTATATTATTTTCATCAAAATGATTAATGATCAAATCATTGTTTCTTAGATTTACAATTGATCATAATCAGGTAATGGGTTTGACTCCCTTATTGGTTAAACTAAGTCAAAGGTCACTTTGCGTAAACGCATTCTTTCCTGTTATGGTTATGCTTTACATAAGATGCAATCCTTAGCTTGTTTGCATTCAAGATGATTAGTGATCAAAATCCATTGTTCAATTATCATGGATTATTAAGTCTAAAATCTAATTGAGTTTGTAGTATTAGAAGTTAATATACTTTGACTTTCCTCACTTCCTTAACCTTAATAATACTTTTACAAACTCACTTGTATTGCTCACATGTAAAGTCCTCACTTTCCTCTTACCACAATCTACAACCCATTCTTACTAATCTCATTTTTTACCCTTCGTTACCTAAACAAGTGATTTTATTCTTCCACAACACTCAAACATCTTCTTCTTAAACAATCCATAATTCACATATGGTTCCAGTTTTTTCTTTCTTATTGACAATGTGATTATTAACACAAATCAATCATTTGATTTCATCCTAAACACCATTAACTTCATACTTATCTTCCTAAACACTCTTTGTTAGGATTATGAAAATCCATGTAAAAGACTCGGTCACACCGTGTTATATATCTAGGCATATGGTTAGAATCGTTGTCTTTAGTTTTATTCTTTTAGGTGTCGAACGATTATGGTGTTGGGTCGGGTCTTTACCCACTTGTTAGCCCACTCTATGGCCCACTTAAGGGCACCAAAACACTTGTATAAATACACCTTTCCAGCCATGGGAGGGGTTGGTTGTTCTTTGATAATACACACACTTGAAGGTGTTTTCTCTCACTAGACTTAGTTTACTTTCTTCTTATTAAATTTGGCCAACCCATCTCTAAGTTGTATTGTGATATCCAATTTACTACAATTGGTATCAGAGCCCATGGGATGATTAGATAGATTGTGTGTGCGTTTTCTTAGTTAGTTTAGATCAAAAGTTTGGTTTTTGAAGGTTTATGGTCTTTTTCTTGACACTCTTTGATTCTCACGTTTGTGATGTTAAAGTTAGTGTTTTTATAGTTGTTATAACCTTCTAGGATCAAGTTGTACAAAAGAAACCAAGCAAAAACGTTCAAAAGGGTTGTTTTTAGGTGAAAAAGTTTGTATTTTTTGTCACTGCGTTTTGCCTCTCTGAGACATTCTTCATTGCGTTTTGCCTCAAAAAGTACACTGCGTTTTGTCATTTTAGTAAAAGACAACTGTACTGCATTTTGTCTTATTATTGGTTACGTTTTGCTCTTGCGTTTTGGTTATTGAAGACTGCGCTTTGGTTACTGCGTTTTGCTTAAAGATTTGGTTGCGTTTTGCTTCAAGACCATCACTGCGTTTTGCTTCACGATTTGGTTGCGTTTTGCTTCAAGACCATCATTGCGTTTTGCTTCAAGATTTGGTTGCGTTTTGCTTCAAGACCATCACTGCATTTTGCTTCAACATTTGGTTGCGTTTTGCTTGAAGACCATATTGCGTTTTGATTAGAAGTTACTCTGGCAAAATTTCATTCATCATTGCGTTTTGCTTCAACATTACTGCGTTTTGCTCAAGACTTCCATTACGTTTTGCTTGAAGACCATATTGCGTTTTGATAAGAAGTTACTCTGGTAAAATTTCATTCTTCACTGCGTTTTGTCTAGGCTTCTTCACTGCGTTTTGCCTAAGTTTCATTAACTTCATTACGTTAATTTATTTCAACCAAACCAAATCACAATCAAACAACATATCACCTAATCAAACAAACAATCATCACTTTTAACATACAATCACTAATCATTGTACCGATCCAAAGTTTATCATAATACAAGTAATCAACCATGTCCAGTAATTCAGATGATATTCAAGCGGCCGGTTCCGATACCCGCCCTCCTATGCTCGATAGGACTGATTACGAATCATGGTCACAACGAATCCGATTGTACTGTAGGGGAAAGGAAAATGGATTGCAAATTCTT
>BQNB010135085.1:0-18213 GCA_026074375.1 Tanacetum coccineum | reverse complement strand
GCGATCACTTATGATAGCACGAGGGGCACCGAATCGGGCGAAGAGAGATTTAAGAAATTTTCAAACAACTCGGGCGTCGTTTGTTGGGAGCGCTTTCGCTTCAACCCATTTTTGACAAATAGTTGACCACCACGAGTATATATTTGTTCCCTCGTGAAGACGGGAACGACCCCATGAAATCGATGCCCCACACGTCAAAGATTTCGCAAACCTGGATAGAATTTTAAGGCATTTCATCACGTTGCAAAATTTTTCCTTGACGCTGACAAGTGTCACATCGGGCGACCAAGTCATGGGCATCTCGATAAACCATGGGCCAATAAAATCCTAAGTCAAAAACCTTTTTGCCGGTGTAGTTGGCACTGTAATGTCCCCTGGTGGGTCCACTATGACAAGCTGTGAGGATGTCAACAGCTTCTTGGCCTGCAACACACCGCCAGATCATTTGATCTGCACATATTTTGAACAAATAGGGGTCGTCCCAAAAGTAGTGTTTAACATCCTTGAAAAACTTGTTCTTTTGTTGGGACGACATCCCTTTAACAATGGAATTCCCAGCGTGGTAATTTGCATAATCGGCAAACCACGGGGTACTTGAGTCACCTTTTTGCCGGTGTAGTTGGCACCGTAATGTCCCCTGGTGGGTCCACTATGGCAAGCTGTGAGGATGTCAACAGCTTCTTAGCCTGCAACACACCGCTAGATCATTTGATCTGCACATATTTTGAACAAATAGGGGTCGTCCCAAAAGTAGTGTTTAACATCCTTGAAAAACTTGTTCTTTTGTTGGGACGACATCCCTTTAACAATGAAATTCCCCGCGTGGTAATTTGCATAATCGGCAAACCACGGGGTACTTGAGTCACCATGAAAAGTCACCATATTAAGTGTCTCGAGAGGGAACTTTTCATTTACCTCATTTGGGTCGAGCACATTTTCGTACGGATTTTCTAATCGGGAAAGATGATCGGCCGCGAGATTCTCGGCTCCTTTTGTGTCAATTACTTTGAATGTGAACTCTTGAAGGAGGAGAACCCACCGGAGCAATCTCGCCTTGGAATCTTTTTTAGCAAAGAGATATTTTAGGGCGGAGTGATCCGTATACACTATGCTTTTGTTCAAGATGAGGTAAGATCAGAATTTTTCGAAGGCATACACCACGGCTAACATTTCTTTCTCCGTCGTGGTGTAATGCGATTCCGCCTCGTTCATTATTTTGCTAGCATAGTGTATAGGCCTAAAGTGTTTTTCATGACGTTGCCCCAAGACTGCACCTATGGCAAAGTCGCTTGCATCGCACATAAGCTCAAAGGGTAGGTCCCAGTCTGGGGCAATCAAGATTGGAGCTTCGGTAAGTTTTTTCTTTAACGTTTCAAAAGCTTGAATACATTCATTGGAGAAGATGAACGGAGTATTTTTCTCAAGGAGATGAGTCATCGGTCGGGAAATTTTGGAAAAATCCTTAATGAACCGTCGGTAGAAACCGGCATGACCGAGAAAACTCCGAACACCCTTAACGGTGGTAGGATGAGGTAACTTAGCAATCACATCGACTTTGGCTTTATCAACCTCAATCCCTTTTTTGGAAATCTTATGGCCAAGGACAATGCCTTCCTTAACCATAAAATGACTTTTTTCCCAATTAAGACAAAGATTGGTGTCTTCGCACCTTTGAAGCATCTTGTCTACACGAGAGAGGCAATTTTCGAATGAATTCCCAAAGACCGAAAAGTCATCCATGAAGACTTCCATCGTTTTTTCGATCATATCATGAAAGATAGCCATCATACACCTTTGGAACGTGCCCGGTGCATTGCATAAGCCAAAAGGCATGCGACGGTAGGCGAATGTTCCATAAGGACACGTGAATGTTGTCTTTTCTTGATCATGAGGGTCGATGGGAATTTGAAAGTAACCCGAGAAACCATCGAGAAAACAATAGTACTCATTTCCCGCTAATCTCTTGAGCATTTGATCCATAAACGGTAGTGGAAAGTGGTCTTTACGGGTGGCTTCATTTAACTTTCGGTAGTCAATGCATACACGCCACCCCGTAACCAATCAAGTAGGGATTAACTCATTTTCATCATTTTCAACAACGGTAAAGCCACCTTTTTTCGGTATGCAATGTACGGGGCTTACCCAAGGACTATCCGAGATCGGGTAAATTAATCCAGCGTTAAGAAGTTTTTCAACCTTCTTTTTGATGACATCGTGGATCTTCGAATTCACCCGTCTTTAGTGTTGAACCGCCGGTTTGTAGTCCTCTTCCATAAGAATCTTGTGAGTACAAAATTCCGGGTTAATGCGCTAACTCCACATTAAATTTGAGGTGCAAAGAATTGCTAGATCAGAAACTAAAAGATAAGAAATCCGCTAACTCCACATTAAATTTTATTAATAGGTTGTTGAAGTTGTCGTTATATTTGAGGTGCAAAGAAGTGCTAGATCAGAAGCTAATGATAAGTTTGACCAATTGTGGATCAGGTTAAAGTTAATCAAAAATTATATGTTTCAGCTTGAGTCGTGTTGTTTTTTATTTATATCTCACCGTTAAGAGTGTAGTGGGATTTGTTTTAGCATTAAGGATGGTATTAAATTTAATAAAATTAAAAGATGTTGATGATCATCAAAGCTAATGATAATAACCATTATACAGTAGCTAGTAATTTATAAAAAGATGAGTGGTAATGTTAGATAAATTTTAATCCTTTGTGACACATATACAGTAGCTATAAACAAAAGTACAAAAGTTTTGAACAAAAAATGCATCCCATCAACCCAACCCGACCGTATCCTTTTTGACCCGTTCATTTGACCACTCTAGATGATTTATCCATTCAACTTTAAGTTTCATTTTTACTTTCTAGATTTAGTATTCGAGTGATTAGAGTGACGCCATACCTGTTATTAGTAGTTAACGAATTAGTTTTAGTGATTTTTATTCATGCCAAGATTAGATTACAATCCAAAGTACTTATGTACATGATATACAAGGAACAATTGAGATTGTTTATTATAACTATAAAATAGAGTTATCATTCAACATGTTACCCAATATACAAAAAATTAATTGTACAACTCACAAGGGTGAATGTCCAACTGTATAGTATCACACGGTGATGACATATAATGGGTACAACAGGCTTTTAGGCTTGGGCCGAATCATTACATGTGGGCCTCGACCCAACTAAATAAATGATAAGCGTAACAGGCCGGAGATAAGCCCAGAACTATACTGGCCACGACCCGGATACAACTAGACGGACGCGGGTCGGCTACAAGTCACTTCCGCAAGCTATCCATGGATCAACTAACGTCCACGGAAGGTAACCCCTCGTCCGCAGTCATGATAACCGCGGACACTTCCCGACAAGGGTCCCACTCCGACCACTACAATTGTAGGTGAAATACTAGGAAACCCTAGTACAAGGATCCCCTATAAAAGGGATCCTCTGACACACCAAAAGGTATAATTTTCTCACTCCTCCCAATATACACACATACTCTCTAACAACATGTGTACTCACGCTCACGCCAGAGTCTAATCGTGGGCTCCGTCCCTACGGTAAGGCTAACGGTTTACTTTCACTTGTGCAGGAAATCATTTCAATGACTTTGTTTAGTACAAGATCTAACCCCAAGAGAGCTCGAAGGTCCAACCCAACAAGCGATCTGGAGCCCACTCAATACACCGTCATATATTTTGTACTAACAAGTTGGCGCCATCCGTGGGACCCGTACACAACTGTGTTTCTTAAAATACTCACCATGAGCGAATAAGCAGGGCTCAATCTCACCCCACGTACGTTCGTCGTGCAAAACACAGTAGGAAAAGGGAAGGAGCAAACCTCAAAAAACTCAGATAGGCCGGCGTCCGACGCAGCCCTTCGGGAGTATTATGACAAGTCTTATCATCAGTCGTTACCAATAACAGCTGAAAAAGTCCACCAAGAAAAAGTGCAGCAAGAAAAGCTGAAAGAAGTGAGAGCCCGTCTTAATTTTGAAGGATATTCCTGAAAAAACTCAAAGATCCAAGAAGTATCACAACACTCCGAGTCCAAGACACTAGACGCAAGAGATCTCAGGAGGAAGCTAAGGTCTAGACGCTGCCGTAGCTTGTCCGAAAGTCCTGAAAGAAACCCTAGCGTCTTCTCCAGTATAAGACGTGTCCGGTCGGAATTCCCCAGGTATAGGCCAGAAGGAAGAAGGGATGGAGGATTCTTCAATAGACTAGGAGGTAAAGGAAAGAGTGTGTCCGCACACTCGAAAAGCCGCTACCATAGTTATCATTCAAGAAGAACAGATCCCGCTCTAAAAAGCGTTACCATGAGGGGACATCATCACGAGATACGAAAGCATTCTCTGAAAGCGAAGATAGCAGGGGTGGACATTGGAAGTCAAGGCCGAAGAAGGCAAATTCAAGCATTGAAGAAGATGAACTATCCCAACCATGGGTATTGGTATGTGCCTAAATACACATACCTTTGACCTTTAAAATCGGACTTAAATGACAAAAAACGTACCAAAAATACATTGTATTTGTATGTTTTCATTTATATTGTGCAGGAAACGGATATTCGACAAAAGGACGAAAAACAAAGCCAAAAACGACAAAACCGAGCACGGAATGGAAAAGCGTGGAAAAGCCAAAGTCAAAAAGTCAAAGTCAACCAAGTCAAAGTCAACCCCGACAAAGTCAAAGGTCAAAGTCAAAGCCGAAACCGAAGAAATGTTAAATGGGCCCACCCGTACCCATCTAATGGGCTGGGTCATCGCATTAAGTTTTTATACGAAGACCAAAACAAAGAAATGGCCCAAGTCCTTTATTATTTAAATCGGCCCAAATCAAAACATAAAGCCCAAACCATACTTTAACTCTGTTAGACATAACAGCTGTTATGTCATCCCATTGTTAGTCCTTTAAGGACTAAACTTGCAAACACTCATATATGTCTCAGGGACCTATCCTGGCAACCCTCAAAACTTCATCACCACAAAGGGCGTTCAATGAAATAAAATCATACACAACGAGGGACTATTTTGTCAAATTCCTAAACACTTTACCCTGCTCACCATTAAACAAATTTACTCGCCAAACCTTTGTTCACCCTTCGTTCCCCCCACCTCGGCTACTGTTCCTACAAATAAAAACATCACCATCTACAACCCCACACCTCACAAACAGCCAAGGATGCCACCTTAGCAATCCTGAGAGTTTTTATTGGACAAAGGAAGAAGAGATGATATCAATAGCTAGGATCAAAGACTTTGGGACCAAGAAAATTTGATGGTTGAGATGAACTTTGCATCTCTCTCTCACAACAAACACAACCCTCAACTCATTCAGTAAACAAGCACAAAAAGAGGACCAAGACATAAAGGCTCTTAGTATTAATATAGGCTATTGTATTTCATTAGCTTTTGTTGAATTTTGTTTAAGCAAAACTTGTATTAACAAAATCTGTACCCATTTTAATACTGTCTTTTTAATATTGTCACTTAAATTTCTGTCTTTAAATTTCTTGCATTGTATTTTCTTTAAGTTAATGAAAATTTAAGTCTCCTTTAAATACTTGTCATTTACCTTAATTGTCTTTAAATACTGTTGTTTAAGCTCATATATAAGCTTTTAAGCCATTAACAGCCTATATATAAGTTTGTTTTCTATTCTGTCAAAAAATTCAAAAATTACAAAAAATCCAAAATCTGTCAAAGCAAAAGAGCAAGGTTTGTTGTGGATGGCCTTGGGTTAGAGCTTCTTGGGAAGCACATAGGTTTGTATAAGCTGGTTTGAGAGCTTATTTCATTGCCAAAAGCATTGGACCTTTGTAAGTTTCTATTTTTTAATTTTTGCTTATTTTACTGTTCATGTGCTTATTTCCTGCTTATTTATGCTTATTGTTGCTTATTATGTTGTTTTATGCTTACTAGTTCTTGTTTGTTGCTTATATGTCTTTGTTTGATTTTTTTTTTGCTTAAAACTGCCTTTGATTTGCCTTTTACTGCTTATTACTCTTTGCGTATTTTAAGTGTGATTTTTTGTTGTTTTATTAATGGCTTTATGCTCCTTAGTGCTTGGTTATCTATCTGTTTTAAAACTATCTTAGCTGAAAATACTTTAAATCCAAAAACTCTTTAAAATTGAATTTTCAATCTTAAAGGGGTGTTTGGGATAAGAACTCAAAGTGGGTCATTTTGGTTATTAAACCATTTGGGTCATTTGGTGAACATTGACAAGCACATTTTATTGATTTTAATCAGTTTTAAAAAGGTTTCAAAGTCTTAAAGTCTGTTTTTAAAGTTTTTCTAAGTGGTTTTGGAAACTGTTAGTTCAAAACAGTGTATTAAAGTGCTTATCTGGTTCAGCTTTTAAACCAGCTTTTGAGCTTTGATTTTGTGTTGTTTTTAAGTATATAATGATGTAGACTCAAGTCTTTTTGGTTTACTTTTGACCAAGTCAAAATCTGTCAAGGGGTGTCAAGTAATTTTTAGTGTTAAAAAGCCAATTTTCATTTTAAATTTTGAGTCACTTAAAATTGTTTTCAGCTCTTAAAATTTTGAGCATAAGCTCATTGTCAGTCCATCTCCATTTGTTTTCACTTGTTTTTCATTTTAAAGCTTATTTTCCAGCTTATTTTCAAGGCTGCAATAAGCCCTTTATTTTTTACAAAAACAAAATCAGCATGTGCTGATGTGCCAACAGCCCTTTTCACTTAACTTTTTTATGGCCTTACTGAATTTCAAACTCACTTTATTTTATTGATTCTTAGAGCTTATTGTGACAGCTTTTCATAGGTTTACCCCTTTAAGCCATAAGGTTTCATCTTTGGGCTTAAAAATAAGCCCAAAGGTTGTCCCCTAGGCTGTTGGTAACCTGTTTTTAGTCCATTAGCTTATTTGCTTTTTCTGCCTTATCTGTCTTAATTCTTTGGCTTATTTTAGTTCACTTTTGCTTATTAGGTGTAGTCAACCATCTGTTTTTGCTTATTTTTTTAGCTAGCTTATTTGCCCCTACAATACCTAACTGATTCCCCTTAATTAGGACTTAGTTAAAAAACCAAACTGCCAGCTCTTTCAGCTTAATTTCCAGCTAATTTTTCAAATTTATAAAAAGTCCCTTTCTTATATTTGCTTTTTTTTGTCTGTTTTACAATATATATATATATATATATATATATATATATATATATATATATATATATATATATATATATATATATATAATTCTATATTTATCAAGAAAGGGAGGCCCAAGGATTCGAATACACTGGACCTCCCCCTTTAACCACCATAAAGCCTACACTCTCTCTTGCTACCAACGTGCCTTGCGGTTTTTCTGACCTAGTTTGCACAAATAATTCTTTTAACCTCTCTTTTTCCTTTTTGCTTAGCAGCCCTTTAGGGCTTATTTCTGGCTTATTTTTAAGCACTTTTTCAAAACTCTTATTTTTCTTGTATTCAGGACACTTTTAGCTACCTTTCAGTATTTTTTTTAGATTTTTCCATAAAGTTTAGTATTTTTAATCAATTTTTCTTTTCAAAACTGTTTTTAATTCATTAAAAATTAAAAAAAAAATTAAAAAAATATAATTCTTTAAAAAAAAATTCTTTTATCATTTTGCACTTAGGAAAATTAATTTTGCTTTCGTAGGGTTAATTTTGCAAAATTTGAGTTTTTAAAGAACGAGATTCGAACCCCGTTCTCGTTTTTGGGTTAAATTCATTTTTAGCTTTCGTTTTTTAGTTTTCCTTAATCGTTTTTGCATTTTAATCGTAGAATTAGTAAAACCCAATTTTAAAATCTTCAATTCATTCAAGCACTCAATCACGAACGTTTTCTCGATTTTCGATTCACGCTTCGTTGGGAGACGACCCGGGGGATTTTTGATTTTCCTTTGGATAAAAGGAATTGATTTGAATCTCTTGGAATTCTTACTTTACTATATTATAATTGAATTATAATTTTGAAATTATCCTTATATATTTATTATAATTTATATATACAAAAAGGTTAATTTTAAGGTTATCAGGTACGCAAAGAGAAAGATCCCTTCACACCCCGTATCCGCTACTTCGAACTCCCAAAAAAGAGCCGGATGCCAAACAACGTCAAAACATATGACAAAAGTGATGACCCGAAAGATCACTTGAAAATTTTTCAAGCAGCCGTAAAGGTGGAATGTTGGGTAATGCCGATATGGTGCCACATGTTTAATTCTACACTCACTGGGTTCGCTAGGGTATGGTTTGACGACATACCTCCAGATTTCATAGACAACTATGATGATTTGAAAAAGGCATTCCTAGCAAACTACCTTCAACAAAAGAAGTGTATCAAGGATCCGGTAGAAAGCCACCACATCAAGCAGAGAGAAGGGGAATCCACAGAAGATTCCGTTCAAAGGTTTAAAGCTAAGAGTAGGCATGTTAAGGGAGCCCCGGAATGCATGAGAATCTTCGGATTCATGCACGGAATCGCCAACCCCGAGCTCATTAAGCGTCTGCAAGACAATATCCCAAAGTCAGTGGATGAAATGATGCTGGTAACTACAGCGTTCCTTAAGGGAGAGGTGACAGCTTCCAATCAAGCATAGAAGAAAACACTTCCAGCATGGAAGCAACAAGAAGTAGGGAGAAAACAAATTTTTAACAGAAGGGGATATTTCAGGAATCAGCAGAGATCAGAGTGGAGACGTGACAAGTTTACACTTCTCACAAAATCCCCAAAAGAAATATTAGCTCTAGACAAAGAAAATTTCAAGGCTCTGCCACCAATGACAACTTCCATGGAAAAAAGAAACAACAACAAGTTCTGTGAATTCCATGGAGAAGTAGGGCATAATACTGATGAGTGAATGCATCTAAAAAGACAAATTGAGGAATTAATCAAGAATGGAAAGTTTGTCGCACGTGATCAAGGAGCTAAAACAAGGTAGCGGAAAGGATCAGCCAAAGACAACAAAGAAGGGGGAAACATCCAGAAAGGATAAGCCTCTGGCAATCTTGATGGTTCAACCATAGCAAAGAGTTGCCAGGCAGAAAATTACACAAAGCTTCTCCCTCAGTCTGGAAATTCCGTTCCCACCCTTAGGGGATGAAGATGGGGCGGAAGGCCCTATGATCATTGAGGCAGAGATAGGAGGACACTTCATACATCGAATATATGTAGATGGAGGATCGGCTTCAGAGATACTATATGAACATTGCTTCAATAGGCTCCGTCCAAAAGTAAAAAACCAAATGGTTCCAGCTACCGCACCCCTAATTAGCTTCAGTGGAGAAATTATATGGCCAATGGGACAAATATTGCTTCCGGTAAAAATAGGGGATGCGGAGCATTTCACCTCTACATGGATGAATTTTGTGATAGTAAGATCACTGTATCTATACAATGGGATCATACGAAGGCCAGGAGTAAGGAAGATTCAAGCAGTCCCGTCAACAACTCATGGAATGCTAAAATTCCCGGTCCATAGAGGGATACTCACTCTTCGGAGCAGCAAGATAATCCCACTCGAATGCACGATGGTCTCCGAACCGGAAGCACAGCCTTTTGGTATCATTCAGATAGCAGAGGAAAGAATCAAAGTGGCCATTCATCCGGAATATCCAGAGCAAACAATTGCAATAGGATCCACTCTAACAGAGGCAGGACGGAAGGCATTGTGCGACTTACTTAGACGCAACCTTGACGTATTTTCTTGGAAACGAGCAGATATGACAGGGGTTCCGCGACACATAGCGGAACACAAACTAAATGTACGTGAAAGATGCTCACCAGTTAGACAAAAGAAAAGAAGCCAGGCACCAGAAAGAAACAAAGCAATACAAGAGGAGGTGGAAAAACTGCTGGACGCCGGCATAATGAAAGAAGTCCAATATCACAGTTGGTTATCGAACCCAGTAATGGTGAAAAAACATGATGACAGCTAGAGAATGTGCGTGGATTTCAAAGACCTAAACAAGACATGCCCTAAAGACGGTTATCCGCTACCGGAAATAGACTGGAAGGTGGAATCCCTGTGCGGATACCCCTTCAAGTGCTTTCTAGATGAATATAAAGGATATCATCATAAAAATGGCCAAAGAGGATGCAGAAAAAATAGCGTTCATCACAAGCCAAGGGGTATTATGCAATTCCAAAATGCCTTTCGGCTTAAAGAATGCTGGAGCGACTTACCAGCGTTTGGTAGACAAAGCATTCCAAAAGCAAATTGGCAGAAACTTAGAAGTGTTTGTGGACGACCTGGTGATCAAAAGCCGCACGAAGCATGAAATAATAAGAGACATGGAGGAGACATTCAAAACACTAAGGGAAATAAACATGAAGCTAAACCTAAAGAAATCCACCTTTAGAATAGAGGAAGGCATGCTCCTAGGATACAAAGTGAATACTGAGGGAATAATGGTAAGTCCGGATAAGGTGGGAGCTGTTTTAAGCCTGCCATCCCTAAAATGTCTAAAAGATGTACAAAAGCTGAATGGAAAGCTAGCAAGCCTAAACAGATTCTTTTCCAAATCAGCAGAAAAGTCACTGCCATTCTTCAAAACTTTAAAGAAGTGCACAAAGAAAAGTGATTTCCAATGGACTGCGGAAGCTGAGGCTGCATTCAAAGAGATGAAAAAACTAATCGCAGAGCTCCCAACATTAACTGCACCAATAGAGAAAGAAGAATTGATTGTGTACCTTGCGGCTGCGCGAGAGCCGTATGTACAATTTTAATGACAAAAAGAGAGGCAAAGCAAATTCCAGTCTACTTTGTTAGCCGCGCCCTGCAAGGTCTAGAAATTAATTACACGTCAATGGAAAAATTGGTACTAGCTTTAGTGCACGCAAGCAAACGGATAAAAAGGTACTTCCAGGCTCACACGATCATTGTCATCACGGACCAACCAATTAAGCAGGTACTGTCAAGACCAGAGGTCGCAGGAAGGCTGCAGAAATGGAGTATTGAGCTAGGTGAATATGACATAAAATACAGACCAAGAACATCAGTCAAGGGACAGATCTTGGCGGATTTCATAGTAGAACGTTCGGAAGATGACCCTCTAGATACGCCCATGGAAGCGAAAGAAGAACTTTTGGACCCATGGACACTGTTCACGGACGGATCATCCTGCGTAGATGGTTCTAGAGCTGGTATGATACTTACAAATCTGGAAGGAGAAGAATTCACTTACGCCCTGAGATTCAGGTTCGACGCAACTAATAAAGAGGCTGAATATGAAGCTTTAATAGCCGGTCTTAGAATTGCAGAACAAATGGGTGTAAAATATCTCCAAACAAACGTGGACTCCCATTTAGTGACTAATCAGGTAAACGAATCCTACATAGCCAAGGAGCCTCACATGATACAGTACCTAGAGAAAGTGAAAACACTCTATAGTAGCTTAAAAAAATCTCAATCAAGCAAGTACCTAGAAGTGAAAACAAAAAAAGCTGATGCTTTAAGCAAATTTGCATCCACCAGCTTTACCCATTTAACTAAAAAGGTCTTTGTCGAAGAGCTTAAAGAGAAGTCTATAAATGAAGCGGAAGTGTTAGCAGTTGTAGAGGAAGAGGGAGACACATGGATGACCCCAATCTATAATTACCTCACCGAAGAAACACTCCTCGCAGAAAAGGAAAAGACAAGAGCCGTACGACGCAAGTCAGGAAGGTACGTTGTAATCAATGGAGTCCTATACAAGAAATCCTATCTTGGGCCGTGGTTACGGTGCGTTAAGCCACTACAAGAAAATTACATTCTAAGAGAAATCCATGAAGGGTCTTGTAGTATGCATGCTGAGACAAGATCTATGGTAGAAAAGGTCATACAGACGAGATACTACTGGCCAACAATGCATGCGGATGCAAGAAAAATGATAAGGGAATGTCAAGATTGCCAGGTTCATCGCCCCGTGCCAAGAAACCCGCAATAAAAACTGACTCCCATCATGTCCCCATGGCCATTCTACAAGTGGGGTATTGACATAGCCGACCCTTTCCTGGAAGGACCTAGCAAAGTCTAGTTTCTAATAGTAGCAATTGACTATTTTACAAAATGGATCGAAGCAAAACCTGTAGCAACAATAACGGGTAATCAGATCAAAAAGTTTGTATGGGATAACATAGTCTGTAGATTCAGCCTACCAGGAGAAATAATATCTGATAACGGAAAGCAGTTTAGGGACAACCCATTTAAAGATTGGTGTGAAAAGTTGTGCATCCGCCAGCACTTCGCCTCCGTCAAGCATCCGCAAGACAATGGATTGGTGGAAAGAGCAAACAGAAGCTTGGGAGAAGGAATAAAGGCACAACTGGATGAAAGGAGCAAGGATTAGAATAAGGAAATTCCACATGTCTTATGGGCACACCGCACCATGATCAAATCAAGCAATGGAGATACGCCGTTCTCACTCACATACGGAACGGAAGCAGTAATCCCAGCAGAAATTAGCATGTCCACCTTAAGGACAGCGGAAATAGACATAGTGCAGAATGATGAGGCATTGGAAATCAATCTTGATCTTTTAGAAGAAAGAAGGGAGCATGTAGCAATCTGCAAAGCAAGAAGCAAGGCAAAGATGGAAAAATATTACAATTCTAAAGTCCTTAACACAAGCTTCAAACCTAGAGATCTTGTGTACAGGAACAACGATGCCAACCATACAAAGGATAGCCGGAAGCTTAGCCCTAAGTGGGAAGGACCGTACGAGGCAACAAAAGCATTAGTCAACGGAGCGTATAAACTCAGAGACCGGAGTGGAAAGCTCCTTCCGTGAAATTGGAACGTCCACAACCTCAAAAAATGTTACGTACATGAAATGTAAGCACCCTTCCCACGCAAGTTTGCCAGCGGAAGGGGCAGTATTTAAATTTCTTTTTTCTCATGTAATGTCTTTTATTTAAACCAATGAGTGAAATGTGAAGCCTAGCTACATTTACAAATTATTTAAAACCTTAATTTTTTCTATTACTTTGCAAAATTATGTATATTATATGATTGGTAAGACGCGCACGCAAAGGGACACGACCCCACAAACACAAGTTATTATTCAGCATAATACAAGGATGAGCAGCCTAACAATTAACTCGTGAACATAAGAGGTTTACAAGCCCAGTATCGGGAGAATAACCCATAAATATTTAATTAAGACTATCACTGCAAACATATAACAGCGGTAGTAAAAGATATCAGTACAAAAATATTAACAAAATGAAAATGGTTAAGTATTATACAACGGACATGTAAGAATATAGTCTAAATTGTTTAAGTACAAAAATCCGCTACAAAAAGGTCACATGCGACCGCGGAACAAAAATGGAATTCCAAAAACAAACACTAGACTTAGTCGGACGCACCATGCTCTGGCGTAGTCTCCAACGTCTCCTTCTAAAAAACAACCGCTGGGGGAGAAGAAACTTTAGTAGATGACCCCACGTCCGAAACTTCATGATCAGTCGTTGGTACTAGAGGGACGGTGCTGGCTTGAATGAAAGTGGTTGACAAGACAGTGGTTGTAGCCGTGGCTGAAACTCCGGAAGTACTTGCCTCACCAACCAAATTTTTAGCGGATAGCGGCTCAATGAGAGGAACCAAGGCGTCAAAAATAGATAGTTGTTGGGACGCATCATTCCTTTTAAGTCTCTGAACACGAGCATTGGCTACATCTAGAGAAAAAGATAAGGAAGTCTCTCCAATGACCACCTGGTCCTCCAAACGATAAATGGGAAGCATAAGTTGCTTAGGAGAAGGCTGCAGCTGGATAGCCTTTGGAGTCTCTACGGCCGGACCTTCCAAATGTAGAAGACCCATAAGGTCAGCAATACTGGCGTCCTTATGGGACTCCAATTAAGCAAGTAGAGGGAAGTTCACGGCACGGAGGGCGCTCACATCAGACATATAATTAGCCTCCGCGGAAGGATCATAAGCAGCAAAATTAGTAAGATCCCTTTTGGCCTTTTCATGGTCAATACCGGCAGCCAACCCAACCTGCATGCTCTTGTCAATAGAATGACCTATGGCCCCTCCCAGAGCAGCAAGGTATTCTGGTGATTGTAAGCACTTCATAACCACAAGTCTGAGCCCACGGCTAAGGATCCGCCTTCGACCATCTATGGTAGTCAAATAACGATGATAGAACTCCTCATCTAGGTGAAGAGCCATCCTTATGAGATTAGCATCCAACTCTGCAACCCTGTCACTAAGCACCTTGACTTGCACATCCTGAACCGCCTCAATCTGCTCCTTAAACAACTTATAACCTGACACCTCGTCACGAAGCTCGGAACATGTACCCTCTAGCTTGGACACTTGATCAACAAGTTTATCTTTCTCAAACTCAAGATAGGAAGCTTTAATACCTAACTCATCACAAGACAGCTGCAAGTTTGACAAGTCCTGAGTCAGTTTAGCAATATGAGTGTTAGAGGACGCAAGCTCCGAATCTTTAGTAACGGCTGTGGACTCAAGAGCCGCAACCTGTCCTTCAAGGGTCGCGTTCCGCTCCTTCAAACCTTCCAGCTCGCTAGCCCGAGCGGCCTCCGCGGCCTCAACAGTGGCAATCTGACCACGGAGACGAATTGCCTCCGCGGCTTCAGCCTCTTTCAAAGACAGTTGTGCCTTTAAGTTAGCTCTCTCTGCATCTCTCTCTTTCAACCAGCCAGCCTGCATAGCACATTTATCCTCAATTTTTTTCTACCTCTAAGCTCATGCTCTAACTGCAGCCTAACCTTGGAGCTGAGGCATGTCTGGCATGCCGCTCCAACATTAAATTTAACAAATAGCTGTTCATAGTCCATATTACGGAGTTGAGAAAAAAAGCAGCAGGAGCCAAGTGGTCAATGACACGACGACAAATATCAGGATCATCAAGAGCAGAGTCATTAGTAACATTCCATTTAGGAATGTATGTCTGGTGAAAAGTTTCTGAGTCCACATCTTGCGACACACAAAATGAATCCGTAGAAAGCTCTGTTCTGGCAGGGTAGGAAGGCCCGGCAACATCCTTGTTGGCCTCGCCTGTAAAGGCGGAATCTCTAAAAATGCTATGAAGAACAGGCTTAGAACCTCCCCCAGGCACCGGAGCGGAAGTAGCATCAGCAATGATAGTAGTGGCAATAGCCGCAGTTAGTACAAGAGGAGGTAGCATTGATGACCTGACAATAGAAGTAACCTCATCATCTGCAACATTAGTACTAGAATGGCGAGAAGAGTATGAGAGAACTACAAACCTTTCTGCTGCACGCTGAGTACGTAAATTAGGTCCAGTAACAGAATTTGTACGCCCACCCTCCTTACGCTCCAGCGTAGGAGTCACAGAAGAGGTAACAAAAGGCACCGTGGCCGCTGCCGTAACGCCGACCTCTACATTCAGGGTACTCTGCTCAAACAACTCTTGAATTGCCACAAGGTAATTTCCATCGGTACTGGCACCAACATCGCCGAAAGTACCATGATCTTCCCTTAATTTTTTGGGAGGAAGGCCAAAACCACTAGCACCATCAGCAGCTTTCCTTTTCTTTCTTACTCTTTTCGGCTTGTCGGCAACAATAGCTTGTACCTCATCATCCCCCCACAATGTCAATCCCTCCAGCATGAACAACATGACCACTTTGCTCAGTCTGATCCGCTTTCGCGGCATCACCACCCTCCTCATTCACATAATTATTACTAGCACCCTGAACATTAACATTTCCTTGATTATTCACACCAGCAAGCGGGACAACGCGATCCCTGGTTAACTGAAGCAGCGAAACCTCTCCCTTCGCAACCTCTCGTTCCCCTATCCGCACCTTAGTGGGATCCGCATGATTGATAATATCAAACAAATCCATCTCTACATATAATAAAAACAAGTCAGATACGGTAAAAAGAGAACAAACCAAAGGACACAAGCAAAGAACACCCACCCTCATCATCATTAGCCCAGAAGGTCGGATAACAGTTCTCATCCAGATCATAGTACCGACTTATGCCAACAAAGCATAAGAAGGGTTCTAGAAACTTTCTAAATGGAGCAGGATTGTCAGCAAGGTAATTACACACGTCCACGTTAAATTCAGCAAGCGTGGGATGTGGATCTTTCCTTAATGGTTTGTTATTATACCACGGGACGTCAAGGGGGAAGGCGAAGGCGTCAACCCAGAAGAAATGGTCATTCAAATTTTTTAACGAATCTAGGGGTCTGGTGTTGCAAACCGGAGCATTTTCAGCACGTTTACTAAAGGACATCCAACCTTTATTTTTTGAATTAATGTAAAACCTACAAAAATTAGCTACGGTTAGAACAAAACCATGAATGCGGCACAAGATCTCAAAACGAGAGACCTTGGTGGCCGCAATAACGAATAACCGAGACAAATTTATTTAAGAGTATTCAAGTATATCTAAAAGAAACTGAAGACTAATCTAATAACATACTTGATGAGAGGGAAAGAGAGCAAAAAAAAAACCTAGTATATAACACCAATCTTAGCGGTGAGGACTATTGTGAATCCCTACAAAATACAAAAAAAAGAAAAAAAAAAAGAAAAAAACAGGTGATTCAGGGTGAACAGTGAGAGGAATATGAAACTTTTCACAAAGTGCATCTAAACCCGATTGGGTTAGGATGGATTTAATATCATCAATAGAACTCATGGTCGGAAGGAAGAATTAAAGCCTAACCTGATAGTCTACGAATCTTCAAGCGATTACGAGCATGGAAAAGTGAGTAAAAAACTTGGAAGTTTTTCAACAATGGCGATAATAGTGGAGAAGATGAAAAAGAAAACAGTAAAAATCAAAGGGGTATTTATACCTTTGGCATAGTAAATGCAAGGAGTAGCAAGATGAGGACACGTGTAATCCACTATGGACAATGATCCGGGGCCAACGTATAGTGATTCAAAAAGAGGGCCTATGTGATGACAATAGTTGAACTGAGCTTCATCATGCCAGTTAAGGAACATTCACGGAGAAGTTAACAGTCGCGGAAGAAGGAAGACGTGCGGTACTAAAGAAACAAAGTCTAGCAATATTCACCGCACGCAGCACAACGTTGTACGCAGTAACAATACTAGACTGGGGGGACTTGATGACGTATAATGGGTACAACATGCTTTTGGTCCTGGGCCGAACCATTACATGTGGGCCCCGACCCAACTAAATAAATGATAAGCGTAACTGGCCAAAGATAAGCCCAGAACTATACTGGCAACGACTCGGATACAACTAGACGGACGCATGTCGCCTGCAAGTCACTTCTGCAAGCTATCCATGGATCAACTAACGTCCACGGAAGGTAACCCCGTGTCCGCAGTCACGATAACCGCGAACCCTTCCCCGACAAGGGTCCCACTCCGGCCACTACAATTGTAGGCGAAATACTAGAATACCCTAGTACTAGGCTCCCCTATAAAAGGGATCATCTGACACACCAAAAGGTATAATTTTCTCACTCCTCCTAATACACACACATACTCTCTGACAACATGTGTACTCACTCTCACGCCGGAGTCTAATCGTGGGGTCCGTCCCCACGATAAGACTAATGGTTTACTTTCACTTGTGCAGGAAATCATTTCAATTACTTCGTTTAGTACAAGATATAACCCCAAGAGAGCTCGAAGGTCCAACCCAACAAGCGGTCTGAGCCCACTCAATACCCCGTCGCATATTTTGTACTAATATTTATTATAACTATAAAATACAGTTATCATTCAACATGTTACCCGATATACACAAATTAATTGTACAACTCACAAGGGTAAATGTCCAACTGAATAGTATCACATGGTGATACTTGAAGTTAATAAAAAAACAGTCATATGTTCCAAAAGGTTTAGATGAACATTCTCTTTAGTTTTCTACCCAAACCCCTGCAAAACACTTATTAAGATTAATATGAAGAGATTTCTAGATACTAATACGGTTTTACAAGACATAAGGAGGTGTTTTTTTGTGCAATCTCATATAGGGATGTGCATATTTGTTTGAGAGAGTATGAGAATGAAGACTCATGCTGTGAGAGTATCTGGTTAATCGATTTGTTTGATTCTTTGCAAATTTAAATAAGACTAAGGAACACATTAAAATATATGAAAACTTGCGGAAACTTCAATTATGCAGTTATGCATACGCAAATCAACTCCGAAGCCAATCATGTCTGTGTTTGACTCATTTTAGTTTTGTATAATTAAATTTTTTTTTTAAAATCTCGTGCGTACACAGATATTATAAATTG